>JAVDOI010000096.1:110000-237500 GCA_032191485.1 Leptoclinus maculatus | reverse complement strand
AATTCTTACTTTGAATAAGTGGCGTGTTTCTGTACACGATTATACAAAATATACGTCAATTACATATAATATATCAAAGGCAGGAGAATCGAGTTGACAAAAGAAACCACGAGGGTATAACATTGAAGCCGTTGCTCAACAAGAGGAAAGTTTTCACACGTATATTGTCGAGGCCACAGTCTGTCCCAGTTTCATCTGAGGACACTAAATCGATGTCCACACCTGTACCTCCCTCTGTCAGGCTGTCACTTAGCCCCAGCAGGGTTCTGTGGAACGACGCACCCCCCCCCCCCCAAAAAAAAGTGAGGGATTTAAGAATCAGAGCTGTCATCTGCTCGACTTATTGATCCGCACAAATCTCTTCAGACCAGCAGCTGCTACACCGGTGATTGTCATCTAAAGATTCCGAGGGCAAAAAAGCCACACGAGACAGTTTGATTATAGTTTATATGATGAAAGTTTGACCACAAACCAAAGACTTTCAGTTGAGGAGCACTGTAGAAATGACATGTGGCCGTCGCCATGTTGGTTTTTCGCAACCAGAGGAGACACGAGAGGGAGGAGCTACAACCGAACGCTGAATGAGACATTTCTAAACAACCAAAGTGTTACAATTATACTCTCATGAAGTGCAAACAACATTCATCACAGCGTGCATTGGATTAAAGCTACCTAACTGTACGTTATGTTTGTGTTTTGTTGACTTGGGTCCAGGCTGAAATAAATATTTTACAATAAATATGGTGAAAACTAGAGAAACTGATGTGAAAATATTTGAAGTTGTGTTCAGAGAAGTATCTTGGTCTGGAGGAACGTGGAGCATCACTGGCCTCTAGTGGCCGTCCAGCGAAACTACACTACAAGATGCTCTGATTAAATAAATATACATCAAGACAAACAGCAGATTAAATTATAATTAAATCAATCATGTAACCCAAATGATGAACAACCATTTTATCAAAACACATGAAAAAAAAAGAAACTTTATTTTAAGAGCGTGCATGACAGCCATGTAAATAGCACAGCATCGTCTTTTATACAAATTATTAGCATGGTGATATTAACATGATAAACACTGTACAACGCATGGAAACACACACACGAGCATCGCTGCTAACCTCCGTGTATGAAGACATATACAAATGTTCAGGCTGGTGCATAATTAATCAGTAAAACGTAAGCGTTTATTAAAGCGTATTAATACACAGACGGGGCTTACAAACTACAAATGAATTAAGATCTTTTTTCCTTTGTATCCTCTTATAAAAAGTTATAAAAACAAATGCCAAAAAAATAACTGTAGTCAAATGTAACAGTATAAAAGCCATTAAAAACAACTGGAACACAATAAAGTGGCACAACAAAAGCCCACAGAAGAACTCTTCTCCATCACAAAACTGGAATGAAAGATTTATTTCCACCGTTATATAAAAGACAGGAAAGACGACGCGTATAAATATTAAACATATTAACAAAGTATATACAGGTTTGAGGGAGACTTTTAAAATATTTCCTCTCAATCTAGACTGGCAAGGTTGTCTTTGTTTGGGGGAGGAGACATCTCACTGAGATAACACTTCCTCCAAAATGTCACCGCTGACCAACGGCAGAGACGCGACCTCGAAAAACACCCTGGAAGAGATGAAAGAACACATTAATATCACACGTTAAAGGATATTAAAGCTGCGTGTGTGTTTGTTCCACTTCATTTCCTGAACTCACTTGTGAGAGTATTTGTTCCTGATGGCTTTCAGTTTGTCGTCCGGAGGAGCTGAAAGCATCTCGTGGAGACTTCTGACGACGGGCGCCACATCTGACGTCTGGTAGCCGGAGTGGAACTCCAGGATGGGACTCTGCAGCACAAAGACGTTGAATCCTTAAAACGCTGCAACAGGTTACATAAACATTATCATTTCTACATCTGAGCCGATTCTGGAGGCGGCCCGGGAACTAAACTAATCCCCCCGCGGTGCACATTCACGGTTGTTTCTCTTCATGCAGGACGGAAAAGTCAGCCCAGGTCTAAAGTCGGGCCTTTATTTTGAAGTCAACTGTAATAAGGAACGTTTCACACATTGCACTGCAGCCACAGACTGCATGTAAGAAGACGTCACCCGCTGGTTTGTGGACTGACATTTCGAAGCCTCGAGTTCAGCGTTTTGGTCGTCGCCATCTTGGATTTTTGTGCAACCGCTTAACGGACGTTACCATCGTTAAACTGTGGAGGAGTGACGCTTAAGCCCCAGTCCCACCGAAAGCCGGATATACTACGGATGTCGGGGTGATAACTAGCTCCCGTTTCATCCCGGATTAACACGGTTATACTACGGTTACACTACGGTTATGCTACGGTTACACTACGGTTACGCTACGGTTACGCTACGGTTACGGTTACGCTACGGTTACGCTACGGTTACGCTACGGTTACGGTTACGCTACGGTTACGCTACGGTTACGCTACGGTTACGCTACGGTTACGGTTACGCTACGGTTATGCTACGGTTACGCTACGGTTCTTCCCGGATACGCTACGATCAACGACGCCCCCCTCTCCATTCCTGGATGGCGACGGATCACCCCGGTTGTTAGTTGTACGCCCGGCGAGCCGCTCGTCTTGTTGAGTGTCGTGTGGAGTGAACCTACCCATCCCCCCAGGTCTCTGGTGACCAGCGCCAGCAGCAGGCAGGCGGACGCCAGCAGCGAGCCTCTCGCCGACACCAGCTCCACCTCCATGAGGCTCATCTCGCAGAAGAACCGAGCCAGAGTCAGCGTGTCCATCCCGGCACTCACACACTGCAGAGACACACACACACAATCAGATGAGCCAAGGACGACCTCACAAAGAGTGTGTGAAGAGCTCAAGACACACACACACACCTTGGCATAGCGTCTGAGGAAGCGGTAGGGGATGGGGATGTTGATGTCGAAGGACAGCGTCTGCAGGATGTTGGCCTCCATGGAGATGATCTCCTCCCTCTTGTACGCGTCGTCGCAAATGTACAGGAAGTCGTCGACACACGGCGGACTGCGTTCCTGCGGGGACCGCCAAAATAAAGTCAGGGAGACCAATCGTCTGTGTGAAAGTGTCTACATCCTTCTCGTATTGTGTTCAGGATTTTTTGGTCCTTTAAAAAGGACTTCATGTGCTCAAACTATTGTGTTCTTTACCTCAAACTTGGAGGCTATGAGCATGGTGGTGGAGCCGACGAGCTGCAGCAGCTCCCTGTGGACGGGCGTCTTGTCGAGGTAGTGGTCGGTCATCTTCACGGCCAGGTACAGGGTCTCGTGGTACAGCTCAAAGTTCTCCTAAAGCACATCAACAGAGTCAACCAGCGGCACCAAACACCAAAGAGCGACTAAGCACTATGGCATCAACACGAAGACAACTTCTGGCCCCCGACTGAGCAGCAACGTCCTCCAACGGTACTAGCTCTCCTGCTGCTGGTTCTAGCACTGGTTTGTTGCTCACAGTGTAGCGTTATGAGGGATCTGCCACTAGGAAGCATTAATACTGACCTCCTGAAGGCACATTTCTACTGAATATCATCCAGAAACATGAAGCAGTAAAAGTTTACTTCACACTAAGATGATTAAACTGTAATTGACCCGCGATTCACATGACGAACCCCGAGGAGGGATCTGGATCAACTACGTTCTGTTAAAAGTACAAAAGGATGACCTCGCCCACTTCACACCCGTGAAACATAATCTCCATCTTTAGTTCCCAGCAGGCCACCAGGTGAACTCACCTGCACCTCCACCAGCCAGTCGATCAGGATGGCCCTCATCTCTGGGTTGAGGCTGGGCTGCTTGGGCATGTAGTTACAGAGGACGAACTTCTCCTGAGGACGACAGAAGAGAAGTGAGATGACAATACAAACGATAACACACACACACACACACACACACACAGTGTATCGTTGGGCTCACCTCTCTCTGTTTGAGGTAGTCAAAGATGTCCTTCGCGTACTCTGGACACATGTAACAGTCCTCAGAGTTCTCTGAGTCGACGTCGAACTCCGCTGGGATCTACAAGCACGGAGAGAATACGAGTCAAACATGTGAATAAAAAGGCAACAACTCTCCCCGAACACAAGCTTCTTTGATTTCTCCTCACTTGTTGTTTCTGATGGTGTATCGGCACTTCACAGACAGCAGGGGGCGCAGCAGCCACCAGCTCTTCTACTGGAGCTGCTGCCTCCTCTTCCTCAGCATCGCTCGTCTCTCTCTCAGCGGGCGTCCCCTCAGAGCTCTCTGACGAAGACCTGCAGAGAGACAGAGAGACAGAGACAGAGACAGAGAGAGAGAGAGAGAGAGAGAGAGAGAGGTTGCAAGTTAAAAACAACATCCACCTCTGAAGGAGATGAAGATAAAGATCTGAAGCTCGGCTACGTTACTTTTTCAGGTTGGCGTGGTTCTTCGTGGACACGGAGGGAGCGCTCGTTTTCTTCACCTGCTTCTTCGCCGCCTCCTTCTTCTTCCTCCCCGGGAGGCTGATCTGAACCTTATGAGCCTGTGGAGGGAACAGTGAGAGTGAGATCTAAGTCACAGTAATAAACGCTGAGCGGTTATTTTAGTGAGAGGGAAAAGACGGCGCCAAATATGTTGATTTTGGGAACTACGCGGTCGCTAAAGCTGTGAAGCCAACGAGGAGGCAAACAAACACGGTGACGCTTCACAAGTAGGTGAGACGACAGAGAGCATCAATTCACACCTCAGTGGAGAACCAGAGCACAGGGATGAAGTGTGTCTCTCTCACACACACACACACACACACACACACACACACACACACACACACACACACACACACACACACACACACACACACACACACACACACACACACACACACACACACACACACACACACACACACACACACACACACACACACACACACACACACACACACACAGTATCTATAATAAAGCTTGTAACGTTATAACCGTATAGTAGCTCAATAAATATAAAAAGGTGATTTTGACTCACGTGTTCCTAAACCAGATGAGTATTAAAGGAGTGTTTGCATGAAGCAGACGTTATTATATCTACGCACTGTGGACGTTTGAACCAAAACAAACGATATCAAACATTCCCACTCACTTATTATAGATGTGAGAATGAATAAGACTTATTATTATATTGCCCCGATCCTTCAGTCAAACCGCTTCCTCGTACACGTTACTGATCTTGAACCTGGATACTGAACTTACATTAGTGATGTCGATGAAGGCCGTCCTCTTCTTCGGGGCTCCGTGTGGAGGAGAGGAGGACCGCTTCACCTGGGGGCCTTCCTCCTGCAACACACAACCAGGAAGCTCAACACACACGGCATTAAATCACAGATCACGTGCATGCAGACTGCAACAAAAGAAGGAAAGTTGCATGCTTTTTTTTAGCAAGTTAATCCATGCAACTTCGAGGACCAGATTGCTGCAACGTCTGCTTTGTTTACAGCCTCTCTTATTTGATAAAGGACGGTGCACATTAATTAAAACGTTGCTGTAAATGCTCCAGAGTTTTTCATCTGTAGTCCCAGATGTTACAAAGTAAACCTAAAAACAGAATATAAGATTACATTTACAAAGTTGTGCAATACCGACCCTTTACAGAGCATGCAGAAACAATGCAAGAAGTGAGAATATTAATATAAGTATCATCTTGTACTACATTGTCGAGTACCAACAAGACAACACAGAGGCTCATAAATCAACACACAAAGCAGATACAATGAGGGACTATGTTAACTATGTTAAATAGAGACATGGACTAAAGACAAGGTTATGATGCATTGTTAGACACTAAAAAGCATCAATGTCAGAGGAACAACACATAAAAGCATGCAGAGTATGTGAAATATAGAAATCAGTCAAAACAACAATAAAAGACATGCATGCAGGTACAGACAGGTGACAACAGACAGATCCTCTGCATGAAAGCTGGTTATTAAAACGAATGAATGCATATATATATATATATATTATATATTATTTTTACCTGGTTCTCACTGAGTTTGGGCATCTTGCTCCCGGCAGTCACTGCGGGTTTCTTCCCCCTTAGTAGAGGCATGGCTCCTTGATTCACCGACACACACACACACACAATACCTCTGCAGCGGCTGCACTTTGATCTGCTAAATACATATGAAAATTAAAAAAATGGCGGGTCGGTGTTAAAAAACACAATAGGGTGCAGTGTCGCTGTGGTGTTAGAAGGGTTTAAACAGTTTTAAATAGCGGTAAATAAGAAGAGTAACGTTAGCTAGTTAAACACAACATTTTGCATATTTGTGTGTTTTCTGCACGAGAACTGGCTCTGCGTGGAAAACATCAGGTTAAAATTAAAGTTTTTCTTACCGGGTTTTATAGTTCCTGCTCGTTTGTTTCAGTTCCGGAAGGAAAAACACAGAATAAAGCTCGTTTAAATGTTGTAAATAGTCCAAATCCGCCGTGTTTGTGTTGCTTCGTTGACTAAAGAGCTCAAACAAAAAGGAGCTTCAGCTGCGGATCCAAATCTGCTGCGCCGCGTTCCCATTGGCTGGAATTTGAGCCGGGCGGACCAATCAGGAAGTCGCTTGGGATGCCGTTGCCAGGAAGGAAGCGTTGGTTTTAAATAACGGCTCCTCCGCGCGGTACATTTCTTGAATTAAAAGCAGTTTAATAGCGCGTTTTTAAAAACAATAGCTGATTATAAACGGTACATTTAAGTTATATTTATATTTTGTTATTTTATGTGAAAAAGTTGATAAGTATCCATTAAAAATGTAGTTTTCACATAACCCCCGCCCACTTACGGCACTTCCTTGAACTTAAATCCAACGAACCTTGGAAGGAGGAGCATGTAGGATTTTCAAACATCCTGACAACAAATTACAGTTTAAATGGGAGGTAGTTTATTGATGTTTTCCTCATGACCATGAACTGATGGTTATTATTTCAGGACAGACATATATTAGACATGATCACACACATTTTTCCACTTTTATTGTAATATTTATGCATTTTGAATGCTGCATTTGAGTCAAATAAAAAATATCAAAGTGATAATTATAGACACACACACAATTTCCATGAAGTAATTCAATTTAAATCATAAAAGGGCTGAAGCCAATGTTCAGAATCTGCAAAGTCATTGTAATTAAGGTATCCAGATGCAAGGATTTACAGAAAATGTGGTGTTTTACATGATATTGATCAATCATGACATCTGCACATTCCATCTCTTGACGAAGACCATGGAAGCTCCAAAAAGCTCCAGTTTTTTTTATGCTTGTAAAACACAGGTCTGTCATGCAATGATTTCCCTTGAGGCAGTCATACACCGACCGAAATGACCCTTAAAATCTATTTAAATTATGGTGTTGAAGAACGAGCTCACTGACACGGAGATAAGTATTTCCTGAAAGAGCCCACTGGGGAGCGCACAACACAGAGTTACTGCAGCAACAGTTTGGATAATAGAGGGTCATTACATCATATTTGAGGACTGACACCGTGTTGGCAGCTATAACATCCATCCAGCTGCTTGCAGTTTGGGGGATTCATCTCTGATTCTTGTCTGAAAAAACGGGAATAAAGCCCACAAAGTGTATCTTAGTCTTGCTAAGAGAGTTCATTTTAATCGTCTTCCAACTGGAATATTAATGCCATATAGAGCGATGTCATCTATGAATGCTCCCTTTAAAAAAAATGCACATCACGTCTCATTAAAGTCCAAAAACAAAACAAAGATCCTTTGGTTATTGCTTGACGCAGTGCAATCTGGCGTCTTTAATGTCCTTGTTTCTATATTTTTCTTGTTTATTTGTATATTCCATGTATGCGTACGCACATGTGGCCAATAAAGCTGATTCTGCTTTTTTTATTTAACCTCCCCACTCTCCCCGTTGTCCTCGTTAAGATGGGAAAGGCCAACAGTTTGCATCCAGATCGCTCGCCTCTCAATCCGGGCGAATAGTTTTATAATTCTTGGGAGTTAGTTGAAGCTGCTGAGAAGAAATCTGCCTTGGGTGGGATTTGAACTCTGAATTCGGGGGTGTCGTGGATGGAGTGCATCACAGAAAAATGATACGGGGCTGTTGTGCATCAAACTTGAAATAAAACATAAAAAGTGCCATATTTAAAAATTCTCTTTGGCTGAGGTAGTGGTTTGAATCTGTGTTGCTTTACCTCCTCCTCTTCGTCCCCTGGTGACCATCTCTTCATCATTTTGACCTCATAAACAGAATAAAACCAGCAGAATAACTTCCTGTAAACGTCGTTTTATGTTGTCAGTGCAAATGAACACTCGCACACAAACACTATCTCTCTCACGCGAACAGGAAGTGGGTAAAGTCGTCTGTCAAACCTGTTTCCGTGTAAACTCATTTGCACCGGAGAGACCAAACAGTGAGCCGCCGTTAATAACTGGTAAGTTTGATGTTTCCTGTGTCTTATTTTCATATATTTTGTGGTACATTTACGTAACTTTTGGCTTTAATCTCATCCAGTTGGCTCTTGAGATGCAATTCTGCCTTCTGCCAGGTATAGTAAATCATCATAATCCTTAATGTGCAAGTTTATTTGCCTCTTTTTTTAGTCAGGAATCCTTGAACTATTGTCCTTTTTATCTACTTTTGTAGGCGTTAAATCTTTGGTCTTATCTGTGCAGTTTTTCTCGTGCTGACGAAAGACGACAGTGTGAAGACGTTTTCGGTAATTCATGAGCAAAAGTTTACTCTGAAACTTATAGCGGGCTTAAGTAGAAACACTGAAATATGTGTGGAAGAAAAAGCACATTTGGCAAGGCGCTGGTTATTGGATGTTACAGGAGACTGTAAGGTGTGTTAGTAAGCATCGTCATAATCAACAGACTTTGCTTAAACAGGGTTTTACAAGAAAACACAGGAATAAAGTAGCATGCTCATGTTACGAACATCAGGTTGTCCAGATCAGACCGCATGCCAGGAGAAAACATTCTTTGTTTAATCGGTAATTTGTTCCACATCTGCGCTTCATTCTTGTCCTCCCCTTGAACTAAAAGGCCGGATAATATTGTGACGTGTGTCACTGGTAGTATGAAGTTTAGAGAAACTCAAACTGCATTCGGTAAAGATGCTTTGAACCTGATTTGGGTGACATTTTTGTTATATGTACATATTTTGTACATCAAATTATTCTCGGATAGACTCAAATCAAAACCATCATTTTGATCCCAAGATGGCCACAAAATGCTAACACTGAAATTGGACAAAGTTGGACAACGTTCTTTTAATAGTAGTCGTACAGTAGAGAAGAAGAAGATAAGGAAGTTGTTGAGGGTGTTAAGTTCAGTTTCACATTAGTTTATCACAGTCCGTCTCATCAGCTTCTCCAGTTTCTCAATCAAAAGAAAACCTAAAATGCAACCTAGCCTACTTAGCAATGGTGATATGAAGTCACGTTAGCAAAGTGAGGTTAAAGAAAGAGTGAAAATACATATTTTTAGTAGTTTAAATAAGCTTATTTGTTGACAATGCATTTGTCTGCTAGCTAGACGTTTCACAACAACGATAGAAATGTTGTTAGCTAAGTATAGCTAACTGCTATTATGTAAGCCAACTTCTGCTATCTCATGCTAGCTAGTTAGCAAATGTTAAACTGAAAATGTACATTGCAGAATATGAAAATGTTGAATTTGAAATAACCTAATTATATCAAACCTATAAATGAATATGTTTAATTATCAGAGATATGAAGTGTTAGTGAGTTTTAGAGGTGGAACGTGCTAGTGTTAGCCGTTGCCCATTCTTTGTGCTAAGCTAAGCTAAGCTGCCAGCAGAAGCTTCATATCGACCGTGGTATCGATCTTCTCATCAAACTCTCACCAAGAAAGCAAATAAGAGAATTTCCACGAGAAAACTATTAGAGAAAAAAAAGTTATTTGTACATACAGTATCAACTCAATTATTTCTATGTTGATTCTTATTTATAGCTGTTTGCACTAACACACTTTTTCATCGTGTTGAAATGGATACAGATAACACATTTCATGTAACATTTGCTTTGCTCCATTTCCGTTTTTTCTCAACTCGAAAGAGACGATCATCAAACACAGCTCTATCTCCATTAACTACAGATGCAAACCGAGTTTAGAGAAAATGTCAGGTTGCCGCCGTGGACGCCAAGTCCTTCCTGCTTGTCACATTCTGGCTGGCGGTACAACAGCTCATATGGTGACAGGCTGTGGTCGAGGCCTCCATCTTACTTTCCATCTGAGGCTTCAAAAGGGGACTTTCTGTTCTGTCAGTGACATGTTTTCCTCTCCTATTTACATCCGTCCTGATTACTTTGTCTTTTGCCGTTTCTTATACATACATTTAAACATTCCCTCAGTTTGATTTCTTCTCTAATCTGAAACAGGCGAGGACTGGAGGGATATTTGAGACTAAAGCAATATGCATGTAAAATGTCATCTCTTTGATCAAGACTTTTGCTCAGTCAATCAGCTAAAAATAATCATGTTTGTCTTCTTCTGATTATATAAGGTAGCCTATACATGCTTTATTGTTTCTCACCTGCACTTAACGTTGGCATGCAGCCGCACAAATTCTATCATACAAGCCAACGTAAACTGGCTGCCAGTTATGTTCCGTATTGATTTTAACATTTGACCGATCACTTTTAAAGCATTAAATGGCCCCGCTCCAAAACATATCAAGGCTTTATTGATCCCTTACGTGCCTCAGTGTTCCCTTAGATCGGCCTTTGCAATTAGAGCCTCCCGACTGCCTATTGAATTCAGACACGCCACATCATTAGCATCATTTATGAGCCCACTGTTGTCTGTTTTGTATTCTTTTGTTGTTGTTTTTTTCTGGAAAGCACTTAACTGTTAAGCAAAGTGCTATTATTTTATAGGAAAGGGAAATGCTGCAGCAATCAGGGAGACTATTTACATCCGGCCTGGCTTTGACTGAACAAGCTGGCAAGCAATACCCTAATAAAAATATAATACAAATAATGAACTAATTACAGGGACGAGGCAGCGGTTCAAACCATCCTTGGAGTCTTCCAAAACGAAAAGAGCCTCCAGGAAAGGCAATATTTCCGTTGCTTTTACTAAGATTATTGCTTTTGTCCTCACAGGATCCGATGCCGGCAGTGAGTGCTGATCAAAAGGTGGAAGAGCCGTCTCCTGAAGGTCTCAAGAGAAGCCACCTAAACATTGGGGTTCTTGAGGAGTTTGCCCAAAATATGTCCGAGAACATAATCCAGTCATTTAAAAGCCAAATGGAGACGCTGGAACCTGAGGTGGACCGCCGGGCGTCCAGCTTTAATCAGAACCAGGAGATGTTAGCCGAAGAGCTAGCCTCAGCAGTCATTGAGGTCGCTCTGAGGGAAGTGTTTAGCAGTCAAATCGTAGCGGATCATATGGAGGGCTCCCAGAGTTCAGCTGGGGTAAAGATGGATGGTGGACAGGCTAAAAATCGGCCCTTTATGCACGAATTTTACAGCGGAAGATCCACAGAGATGAATCCAGGCAAAGAAATCCAGACCTCCAAAGACACCCAGCACTGTCACCCATCTCTGTCCCAGCCGGGGCTCCCCATCTTGGGATCCCTCAACTACCCCGACGCCCCTCCGACCACGCCTCTCCTCCCTGAGCTTGAGAGGAGCCGACACAGTTTCGCCAGGAAGCTAAAAGGAGGCCTGGCGAATGTTTACCTGCCGTCAACTCCTCCGCCGACCCCAAAGGACGAAGAGGACGAAGAGGACGGGGCCGCCGGCGACCCCCAGGTGGAGTTAATGGAGCACCTGATGCGCTCGCTGTCCACGGATGATTTGGCAAGGGACTATTTAGAAGTAGGATCTGGCTGTGGAGCCAAGATGGAGGCTTTTGCTGAGGCTCTTTCATGCCACATCATTGATTTGGTCTTAAGGGATAATAACAGGCAGCAGATAGCCGAGGATAAAGATCTTCATCTACTGGCCCACCAACTGGCTGAAACCATCATCACCTCCTCCCTCGATGAAGCTAAAACGCTCCTCTAGTGTATTACTGTGTTTAATGGGATCATATTTGTAAGGACTGGCAAGAAAAATAATAATAAACCAACACGTCACCTCCAATCGGCCTGACATTCTCATTAAAATGTGGTTTACTGCAATATGTTTTTGACATTTAACTTCTCAAAGTTTCAGTTGAAGCTCATCCAGATGAAGAAGAGTTTCATCGTAAATTATTACTTTTTTATTGCAAAAACTGACCAGAGATCCAACAAAAACAGAAAACTTAGCACTTTTAAGGACACGTTTATTGTGGAAGCTGGATATTTTAGAAGCTGGATGAGGAACCTGAGGCAATGGTTTGATTCCAAGATGGACAAAAAGTACTTTGGCAGTAAAACTGTAATGGTTTTGGATCCAACGTTGACTGGGATCCAACTGAAATAAGTGTAAATGTCCTGTAGATGGTATTACAGGAGGAGTATCTTGACGTTAACCTGAGTAATTACATTTGGGTAAAAGAAAGCTATTTTGCTTGTTGACGCTTTATTTATATATGTGCATTGATAACTTGTGTTGTTTGTCTTGATTTTGCTTTATTAATTGATCCCATATATTTTCAATAGCGAGAATAAATACTTTATTTTTGAATATGTATTGCACTTGTCTTTTCCATCATGAACTGACGTCGAACACATGTCACATTTAGTTTTTAGTTTCACTGAGATAACTTTTATAAACACAAATCTGACAAGGGATGAAATTGCCTTGTAGATGTTTGAGTATTTAGAATACGACCACAAGTCAAAGGAGCCCCGCAGCGCTTCTTAATCGAGTGCGATGCTGGGAAGTGACTCGGTTATTTCCCCTTGAAATCTTTATAGATTCAGTGATTCGTTCATCCCCTGGACCGAGCTGAATAGTGGCATTCGGGATGAAGTCTGGCTCATTTTCATACTCACTTATTGAGTTCAGATCAAGGAGAAGAGGCAGCCGTGGTGCTTAACCACAACAGTGATGTGATCCTGCAGGAGAATAAAGAAAACCTTTCTTCTTCTATTAAATAAAGTCTGCCGCTGACACAACAATCAGTAAATGCCAAATTCAATAAAAGAGAAGCTTAAGTGAACCTTGAACAAGAATTTTATTGTTCTTAGTCATCCGTTACTGCGCACATAAACTCAAAAACACTTTTTTTAGATTGAACAGAATGGGTTTACAGTCTAATGTTTGCATGTGTGCGTTACATGCCAACACAAAAGCACTTTTCTCTCTCTCTCTCTTCAACACAGATGGGATGAGTGGGAGTAAAAACAAAGTCAGCGGGGGAACACTAATCATTGACAACATAATGTGGGAAGGACAAACATGGCTCCATTCCATTTAGAATGAAGATGTAGATGTCCGACTGACTTTGATGATCCCATCAGCCTCAGTTGTATTTTGTGTTTGCTGTTAATTAGCATGCTGATATGCGTCACTAAGTGGGTGTTTTCAAGTGAAGATCTGTGAGTTTGAAGGCTTCATAGATCCCAACACACTGCGCAGTGGTTTACAATACTCAGGGATGGGATTTGAAGACTCCGAAAACCTATCAAGTTGGCAACAGAGTGACGCAGGGATGACAGATTTTTGCAGGCCAACATCTGGAAGTTAGCATCGCACCGGTTTGCAAGCTAACAGAAATAGGGCGTTCACGTTACAAAGTGCGTTGCTGCACCACTGGACTGGTCTCGTTTAAAGTAAATCTCACGCAAAGTTGGTCTGAACCCGGCCTCAGGATCATGAACATGTTAAACATAACCTGCTTAACATCTGCATGTTAGCATCGTCATTGTGAGCATTTAGCATGCTGATGTTAGCATTAGCAACATTAGCGTAGCTACTTGCTCTTAATCTTGTTAGAATGTAGGGTTAGTCTTTGCAGGTAAAAATAGCCATTGAGTTTACAAATGTCTAAATCTACAGCATTCCAAAGATTTTTTTTGAGACGTAAATGCCACAAAACTTCACCGTTAATTTGAACCACATATGCACACGATCAGAGCCAAACACACACACGTTGACCGGTCGCCAGTGTGTGAGTGAGAGTCCCTTGGCTCTGATGTCATGGAATGCTTAGTCTGAACTTTTAACTCCCACTGCTGATCACCATTATGTTTTCTCACCACGGGACACTAACCGACTTCACACACACACAAGCTGCAGGGCTGGGTGGACAGCTGTGGCGTCCGAGGACACACACACACACACACACACACACACACACACACACACACATCTGGAGAAATGCTTGTTGTGTTGTCAGGTGGTTGGCTGCCAGAAAGAGAGGGAGACTGAGGGAGGAGGCGTGATGACACACAGAGGATGTACAGCTGGGGGTTTCTACATACTATAAGGGAAATTCATAGCAGAGGTACTTCATCTCTTTGTCTGCTCTAGCGGAGGGTAAACCCACCCAAATTAAACATATTCACCCTTTATGTGAGCCAAACAGTGCTTGTCCACCAGATGTAAAGAGTATATCTAAAGTAACATACTTCACCGTGATAAGTATTCATCATGGAGCTGGGGAGGACTCAAAGGGTACCCTTAGGCATTGTTCAACCTAGAAACTAGGTTTCTGTGTCGAAGTGACTAATGGGGACAAGAATTTTTGAAATTGGTCCAGTATTGAAGGAGACGGCAGCCAATAAACCGGCTGTAATGTGATCGTATCGGGCAACTCCTCTCCGCCAATGTACGGCCACTAAAACAGCTCGTTTTCACCACTGAAGGGCTCAGATTGTTATTCTAGGTTTCACTCGACTATGCTGCATTAATTCCATCTTGAGGCGCACTTTTACTTTGACATTTTCCAGTTTTCACTTCATTCCTCTGACATAGGACGTTGCCAGGTTATTTGTTAAAAATGCTGTTGTGTTTAATAAGCTCCTAAAATATGAAATATTAATTCAAATTGCATTGACGTGCCCTTGAGCAACCTGTTCAACCAACAGATGTTCCATTGCAGCGTCCAGTTTTGAATGCAAGTCATTGCCAGAAAATAATCATGTGTGGTTGCCTCAAGTTTCATCCAGAATATCACAGCCAGAGAAACTGACAAACAAAAATCTGGAAATGCTATATGACCCGTGTCTGATACTTCTTTTCAGCGTCAGTGTAGGTGGCTACAAGAGCAGCATTTTAAGGTTGCTGAGTGCACCTGTGGGTCTATTCTATGAGGGAACCATTGGCTACCGGCTCCAAATTCATAAATCTGAGTGGGATTAGCAAACCTGCAGAGTGAAGAATGCAGGCTCAACCTTCTTATTGTACTCATAAGAATGTATAGCCCTTGAATAGTGGCTAAAGAGTCAGCAACAATGAAAACATTTACCATTTTCTCCATCTTATTTAGCATGCTAATATTTTCTAATTAGCACTAAATGGAAAGTACAGCAGAGGCTGATGGGAATGTTCATTTTACAGGTATGTGGTCGTTATATTTGAGTTTTGACGATGGCTCTAGATGAGAATCAGGGGATCACAGGTTACTACAAACATCCTGTCGGTAATGCAAATGTTCGTATCACATTTGATGGCAAATTCCCCTGAAAGCCTCTTCGTTGTGGCGCTAGAGATGAGGTCAGGGCATCACCAAAGTCTGTGGGATTCGTCCTCTGGGTACCATGAATGTTTGTACCGAATCTGATGACAGTTGGTGAGATATTAAATACAGTCTGGACCGAAGTGTTGGAGCAACAGACAGACATGCCGCTGGCACTGCTTGAAAGCACAATGACATCTGGTTACCAGAGTATGAAATGATATGAATGAAATACATATTTTCACAATTAGAGGTGAAAACTTGTCGCTGACAAGACAGTTTCTTCTCTGAGAGCCACAGTTTTAAGAAAGAATAACTTTCATATTTGCAAATCTCATTGGGATAATTGTACATGCATGCCTCTGGCTAGAGGCGCCCGTGCAGGCGTTGAGTATCATCCTGTTGCAATCGTTGCTAGAGATTTGGCAGTTTATGAACTTGAGGTGTTGAAATATCCCCCAGAGAAAGACCCTTGTACAGTTGCAGCCGAAACCTGCCCTCGAGGAGTCAACTACAAACCCAAAATGATGTCAAACCCATCATAACAACCGTACACGGGAAGTATTTGGATCTCTTTTCATCTGCTGTGGATTGATTTAGCCATCTGTTTTTTTAAAATATTTATTTCAGCTCAACTTTGATTCAGTCTCACCTGCAGACCACTGCGTTGTACTGGGCCATGTCAAGTCCCAGTCAGGTGGAACAGATGGAGTTAACATCTGGTGCAGGCCCCAAGTGGATTTCACTTTTCTGGACCACACCGGCTTTCATGGATCATAAAGCGCTTGAGAATCTTAGGGCATGTGAGCTGAGCTCTAGGGTCAAAAACGTAAAAAGCTCGGTGTTGAACTAGACTTGATTTTCCTCAAAAGTCTCACTCTAGACTTGGTTTCAACCCCCTTTTGAATCTTTAGCAAAAGTCTGAGCAGTAGAAAAAGCCTGATGGTCTGTAGCTTTCTGACTGGAAGCGAACCAAGCTCATCTGCCTCCCATCCTCGATAAACATCTCGGACCGCTGGGCACACACAGACCGCTTTCCAGCTGTTTGTGGTGATGTAAAGGCAACAAAAGAAAGGCTGTTGTTTAGACCAGTGGTTCCCAAAGTGGGTGCCTTGAAGAAAGGCAGAGGCTGCATAATCCTTTAGTCGTTGCGTGTCTTTAAAAACAACAAAAAACAACAAAACTAAAGTCGGACTACTTGGCTAACGGCTTAACGTTCTGGTTTTTGGCTGCTTGTGGAAGACTGAGATCCATCAGAATCAGAACTGTTTATTTGTATGTTGCACATACAAGGAATTTGACATGGCGGATCAAAAATCAACTGTGGTATTGCTGGTTAACTGACATCATATGTATGTGCGAGGTCTCTCTGATCCCTGGTTTACATGAAAACACAGCCTGGTCTCACTTCCAGAATGTCAAATACCAACGCTTGGGCCCTCGGCGTCTTGATACCAACGCACAATGAACCCTTTAGCGTCTGCATGAGATGCACCAGGCTTTGAACGAACGCCAATGTAAAAACCCTACTGCGTCATTATTAGACCCTCAGAGTAACGGACAAGAAAGAAAGTCCCCGCCTCCATCAAGGGAGTACAATGGTCAAACCAGCGCAGGACTTTCACTCAGGGGACCGGCGTTCATGTGAAACCAAGAGTTGAGGGATTTGTACAGACGACGTTACCACAGACTGTATATAAGAAGTGGACGTAGTCACCGTGACGTCACCCGTTGACTTGGGTTGTGAAGCCTCAGGCAAGAGAGAAGTAGAGTCATGTTCTCATAGGCTTCTATACAACCAGAGGGGTCGCCCCCTGGTGGTCAGTAGAGAGAATGCAGAGGTTGCCGCCTGGACGTTTCCCTACGTCACTGAGTCATGTGACTCAAGTTAAGTTACAAGCCGACGGTTTTTAAACCCCAAACAAGTAGTTTTCTTGTGCGGCAAAATTTGACGAGCAGGGATCGTGTCCTTATACACCTAAATAACCAAACCTTAATAAAGAAATACATTCAATATATTCACGTACTTATTTGTAGCTATTGATCAGTTAAATATGAATCCGTAAATCAGCATCTCTAAGACCTTCTGCATGTTCTCAACGTGTCAGTTTCCTCCAAACCAGTCCAAAGACATGCAGGTTATTTGCTGACTCGTAATGACCCGTAATGTGAGCGTGAAGGGTTCCCTGTCTGCGTCAGCCCTGTGATGTCATATCTAGCTTGTCAATGACAAAGAAAGAAAAAAAGACCTTCCTTTGAAGGGGTGCCATGGTCTAAAATAAAGTTGTGGAACTACTGGTTTAGAGCTGAACTGTAAACACGGTGTGGGAAAAGATGATTCTGACTCACTGCTCCGTTTGGTGGTGATTTAAGACAGGAAGGAGGCTTTACAGGGCACACATCAATACGCTGTCTGCAGCAATACAATCTAGATGTAGTCATCTCTCCATGAGGCCTCATCTCATCCCACTATAAAGGCAGCGGCCTGTGTGCAGCTGTGTGATGTTTTTGGAAAGTGAAGTCAGAACGCACTTGTTTCACAGAGACGGTCTGGAGGGCATCGGGGGGGAAATGGAAAAAACTGAAAATGCATGTTATTTTTAGTGTTTGCAGTGTTGCAAATTCATTTTGTGTCACCTTCGTTTTTATTCCACTCTTGACTTGAAGTCCTGAGGTGACACGAGTCAAACGAAGAGAGAGCGCCCTCTGCCAGCTCACCCTGGAACTGAGCCTACAGACATCATGACATATATATGATGACCAATTTAACCTTTAACAAAGTCATCAGGAGAGCTTTCTACTTTGCAATTACATATTCTGAAAGAAGACAAAGAAATCTCTATTCACCAACAAAAAAAAAGAATATAACTTGTGAGATATTAACTGCACAATATGTCTTTTTTAGTCACTTTCCAATGGGACAAATAATGAACAAAACGTATTAATGTCCCTTTAAAGGATCTATCTGCTGTTGCTTCTCTTGCAATGTTCTGCTTTGGCAACGTGTGGCATTAGTGCCCCATGAGAGAGCACTGTTGAAACTTAAAGTGTGTGTGGGGGAGGGAGGGAGAAAGGGAGGGAGAGAGAGAGAGAGAGCTCCAGGGTGATGAAGAGGTTAAGCCAGCCCCCTCTTGCTGCTCTCTCCCGGTTGCAGCCCATCAGTCCACCGCTGCCTCCCTCAGCAGCTTTACGCAGAGGTTCAACCTCCGCTTTACGCAGCAGCTGAGGACAGATCCGAACTTTTTAAACTTCCAGGTCGTGCGTCTCCTCTCCTGCCCGCTCGCGTCTCCTCCCCTCGCTCCCCAGGAGAAGCCCCATCGTCGGCAGCAGCGGACGCATGGAGACCTAACTGTGCTGCACATTTTTTTTTTCCTCGCTCGTTTTTGGCTGCTCCCTCGGATCTTTTTTTTTTTGTTGTGGTCTGCTCATGCGTCCGGGAATGCCATGGCCACTCCGAGCGCACAGCAGCAGGATTACTTCAGATCGGTGAGCAGCGAGTCCACCACCTACATGATGGTCCCGGCCGGCGGGCCGAGCGGGACGAGGCGCCGGGAGGCGCCGTCCAAGATGTGGGTGGCGATGGTGGTGATCGTGGTGGTGGTGCTGCAGATCGCCTCCACCACGGGGCTCTTCCTCTACCTGAACATGTCCATATCGCAGGTAAGAGCTGGCTGTTAAAGAGGGCTGTAAGCCTGCATAGAATGCGCTCTTTTGCGCACTGATTTAGCGAGAACTATGTGCTTTGCGTGAGGGAAGTTTTCATGTGTGGAAACGTCGTCCCCGCGCTCTCACTCGGACAACAGCTCAGCCTGACTGCATTTGTGAAACAATGCAATCCGGAGTGTACAAGCACTAAAGACGAGAGGGAATGAGCCGGCAGCGTTTATCCAACTAA
The DNA here is from genome assembly GCA_032191485.1 of Leptoclinus maculatus. Classification (NCBI taxonomy): domain Eukaryota; kingdom Metazoa; phylum Chordata; class Actinopteri; order Perciformes; family Stichaeidae; genus Leptoclinus; species Leptoclinus maculatus. The sequence continues at coordinate 218,047 of JAVDOI010000096.1, read as the reverse complement.
ACGGGTTTAAACTGCGCGCTTAAGTGAACATACTGGAGCCATTTGGGTAGAAAGTAGTCCTGGTTGACTTTAAGTATGTTGCAGATGTTGTGTGCAGAGGTGAACTATGCAGGTCAGTGATGGAGGTGGGATAACACCCTCCTGGGTTTTTATTATTTAAATGCATTTCTACAACCTCCAGAGCAACAAGTCCTCTGAGGGTAGATTGCTGGAATCTATAAATCAGAGCTGCTGTCACCGCGGGAGAGTCTCCGTGGCACTGCAGATGTGCACGTGAGTGTTGTCCCATCAGGGGGGGAAAACACACGAAATTAAATCAGCAGCGTCCACAGCTTTGGTTCAGTGCAGCGAGGCAGAAGTCCACTTTAACATCACTGTGCTCATCCTCATCCTCAGTTATGGGTTTAAGCTGCTGCTTTTACCAGAAAGGGAGTGAGCCATCAGGGGAACATTTGTGTATTGAAAGCATCACTTTTTTGGACTTTTTGGCGAGACAGCGTTAAATGAGCAACACGTGGAAACAGTCCAGGTGTCTTTCGCTCATTGCCGTATTGTTTTTACTCCCCATCAATAGATGCTTTAGTGTTAAGAAGACAGAAATACAGGTTGCATATACGTTATAATAGCATGACTCACTGCCTTAAATAGCAAACTATAACAAAGGGTTTTTTCTTATGTTAAGTTGAGCAATAGCAAGTTGACATGTGTCTCGGATGTGAGTGCGAACACACAGAGGATGAAAACAGATTTTAAATCATGCATTAGACCTTTTTGCGTCAGAAATTCTAAATGTATTTGTGTACACGACTGTCCTGTCACGGGAGGAACTTTCCTGCTTCCAATTGACTTACTGGCATGAAAGCAACAATGCTGTGCATCAGCGGAGCCAGCTATATGAATGTATTGTACATGCTTTGTTGCATCATGAGTGAATACATAGATTAGCATTAGGGAAGTCAAAAGGTTAAGTCACAGCTCCATCTCTGGGTTTGATTTCTTTTTCGACGCCGGCAGGAAATCGCATCAGGAATAGTTTAGGGATGACACTGGAGGGAGACCGGAGGGGAAAACACGGAGCTCTGTATCGTCTGCATGGCGAGGATTTGGGAATCCCCCGGTTCTCAAGCGAAGGCCAGCTATTTTTAAATCTGGAAACAGGCCCCTGTTCATTGAATCGCTGTGGAGTCACCACCCCTAACGCCGAGACAAAAAAAGATGCTTGGAACAAATGAACGGGGGGCACAATGAGGAACGCTCCGGTGTTGCCTCGGCTGCTGCTGCATTCACACAAACACAAACAAAACAAGCAAACACACAGATGGAGCCTCGATACAGAAGCTCTGGGTGGATGTTTCCTGCTGGTTTGTCGTGTCTGGATGAGGCTGTTTGTGCAAACCGGTTATTTAGATGTGAACGCGCGGACAGATTGAGAAATGATTCTGCATTTCTAACTCCAGAGGCCTAATTAAACCCAGTGGTTGAGTCTCACAGTTGGCTAGCAGAAAGAGTGAACTCAAGACCGATGTCCCGTTTGGAGGAATAAAAGACCTTTTCTTTGGCGTTGTGTTGCGAGGACAACAGCTTTGGTCCAAGTTTAACTTCCTGTTAGCTGAAGCATTAGCAAACACTGCAACAGGAAATACAAAAGGAGCCCATTGAGATGGTTTATGTTCTCGAGGTAGGAGCAGGAAAACTCAGCTGCAATGATCGGTAGAACTAGAACAGGAGTGGAATGGACAAAAGACAATGGTGATTGTTGTTAGCTGTCATGGTGACAACGCATGTAAGTGTGGCCATAAAGTGTGACCGCAGCTCGCCGGGAGGAGAGCGGCCCGTTCTTTGGCTCATTGTAACATTAAAGCATTAAAGCACGGTGGAATTAATCAGTCAAATACACATTAGTTGCAGTGTGTGTGTGTGTGTGATTGGCATTCCATTCCTCACACTTCACTGGTCCACTTTATTATTGTTTGGGTTCACAGATAGGCTGACTCACCCCTACATGCAACAATACACCGGTGTGTGTGTGTGTGTGTGTGTGTGGTCTGACTCACACAGAAGAAGTTTGAGCTTACTGTGGATGTTTCTTAGGGTGTGTGGTCCGTTTAGCCACCCCCAAAAAGTCTATTTTTTGGTCTTTTCTATCTGTTTGTGTGATTTAAGTGTGTTTTTACGTGTGTGTGATCGTATGCTGTTATCTTTGTGATAGCATGAAAACCTCAAGGCATAGAACAAATTTGTCAGGTCCACAAAGAAACAGATTCTACATTGGATAAGGTGTTAGAGTTCGGCTGAAGTTACAACACTATGGAGTAGATAAGGTGACCAGCCTTATTAGAGCGCCTCAGTTCTTTGACAACCAAATAATTACATTTTGAACGCTTATCGTCAACAAGACTGAACTCACGTGGATCATTTCTGCACAGTTTTTCAGTGGGAGCCGGTACATTTGCAAGTGATCCAAGCAAAGTCGCTATAGATAAAAGCAGATTAGCAGATTCATTGATAATCAAAATGTTGGTTATTTACAGCTAGAGATCCAGCAGACATTTGCCCTCCAAAGGTGGCATTTGAAATCACACCGTCCCCGGTTCAAAACCTGCATTCTCTCTAATGTCCACCAGGGGGCGACTCCTCTGGTTGTATAGAAGTCTATGAGAAAATGACTCTACTTCTCTCTTGATTTATTACCTCAGTAAACATTGTAAACATGAGTTTATGGCCTCAATCTCTAGTTTCAAGTCTTCTTCAATACAGCATGATGTTCATTTAGTACATTATGGTCCATTTAGAGTCAAACAGACCATAAAGCAGGGGATGATTTAGGGGCGGGGCTACACAGTGATTGACAGGTCTCTACCACTTTCACAGTGTGTTTTCACTTCATGAATGTGAACTGTAACATGTTGGTTGCCTAGAAATGTCTTCCTTCAGTTGTACTTAGCTCCACCTTTTGGTGTCACTTCTGGTTGCTAAAAACCAAGATGGCGACGGCCAAAATGCCAAACTTAAGGCTTCAAAAATAGCAGTCCACAAAAACCCACGGGTGACGTCACAGTGAATACGTCTACTTCCTATATACAGTCTATGGTCACCCTCCGTATTTCATCTTTAACTCTACATTTAACTGTCAAATCGAGACAGATATCCCCTTTATTTAAGAGTTAAAAGTAGAAAAAAAACAATCTGTGTCTGCAAACAAATATTGCTTTGATTGCTCTGTGGGATTTCCCCATTTATAAAGATAGCGCCTGACAAAGAGCCAGGAAACACGAGGAGACAGATGATATGCAACAAATGTCCCTCAGCTAGAATCGATCCATCATTGTCGCCTCTTTAACCACCAGGCCAACATATTGCTTGAATTGCCTCACATGACCTCCGCTGCTTCTTTGGTTGCTGCCTACATGTTTAACATCTTAAGAAACGCTCCCTGCTGACCTAAACGTCTGCACACAGGCAAAGATACCTGCTAGAAACTAGTGTTGGTGGTCATCTCCATCCACTCACACGCAGTCATTTCTCAGTCCTCCCTGTGTGGCCTCAGCTGTTGTTGCCAAGAAATGTCCGCCGCTACCTCCTATAGCGCAGTATAGAACAGTATAGGCCTGTTGCTGTATATTTACCCCAGCGCTTCACACTGGATCAGGTTTTATTGGTGGAGGTGAAGGTCGCCGTTACTATTAGGGGATCAATGGCTGTCATATAGCAAGAGTGGCTCAGTGTGTCCATCATCAGATACCAATTTAGACTCGAGTCATATCCTACACTGCAAATATTTAGATTTAATTTAAAGCTTCTAATATAAACCTCCAACACCAGACTCCATTGCCAAAATACACATTTTTCGGCCTCTCTTCATCACACCTTCCTTCTTTCCTTCTCTCTCCCTGTCTCCCCCCCCCCCCCCCCCCCCCCCCTGCAGTCTCTGGTGTTATGGTTCAAGTCCAAATCGGAGAATCGAGTTACAGTCAGTTTTAGGGCTCTTGGGGGAGGGAGGACGAATTTTTCAGGAGTGACACACAAGCAGTTCTTTTCTTTTGCTTTTATGGAGGAAGGAGTGGAGAAGTTAAGTGATTCCTTGGCAGTGGATGTGTGTGTGTGTGTGTGTGTGTGTGTGTGCATCTAAACAGGGCCTGGGCCGCTCTCCAAAGTTACGCGAGGTGTTTATATGGGTGTAACACACAAAAAGAACAAGGGGTTAATGGGAGAAGGTGAAAGACATATATTTGGCCTTATTTTCGCCTTCATGACTCAATGAAGATGACGAGGCCAAAACTGACGTCAACTGAGTAATCCCAGAGTAACAGACATGTTGGCTAGAGCAGAGGGGGACGCACTTTATTAACAATGACAAACCTTTGACCCAATTTACAATAGGTCATTACTTTTTACCATTTCCACCAAAAAACAGCCATTCAGAGGAGATGTACGTTTGTTTTATGCATGTTTTATTGAAAACACATACACATGTTTATAAATGAGACTAAATAAATGCATTCAGGTGGAGTTTACAGGCTCTTGTTTCTTTCCTCTGATCAGTGAAACAAACAGAATGTACGTTAGTGTTCATATAGAGTCAACGTTATAAGAAGAACTATCAGAGCTATACGGCTCAAAGGTGTTCTGCAGATATAAAAGATAAAACTCTCCGTGGTTGTGTTGCTAAAACAATAATAGAGTTGGAAAAAAACAATAACAAAACCTGCTTAGCAGAACCAGTCTTACGGTCGGCTCTTCATATTTGGGCGTGACGTGCAGAAGTGGCTTGTAAACACTCGTCACAGCAGAAACACACGCACAGACCTGTCGTTACTGCAGCTGCTCCGCTAACGTGCTAACGTGCTAACAGACTGTTCACTCGTTGCTGCTGCTGTTCAAAGATTGGACAGTAAACTTATGGAGATACACGGTTGATGAGAAAGATGATCATGATGATTACACATGAAGGTTCTTTAATAAGACTTTTAAATCCTGAACTGGATCCTATATTTCTTTGCCTTTTTCCAAACATTTGAAAATATCTCCACATTTTAAATTAGAGGTCATTTTAAATGCAGCTGCACCCAAGAAGAAGCAGAAATTAATTTTGCTCTACAAATCAAAAATGTTGTGTTTGAGCCTTAATCTACAACCTTTGTGCGCATCATCTTTGCTCCCAATCTTTCCTGTTTCTCTCTGTTAAGTAATATCTAACCCCCCCCTCTCACAAAAAACTGTCAAGGACCCCCCGAGACAAGATTTCTAGCAAATGAGGTAATAAAAGTTACCAAACATGGTGTTTCCTCACCACCAAGTGTCTCAAAAGGGACATCAGTGGTGGAAGATGGAGAGTTGCAACAGAGAGAGTAAAGTATCATTCGTAAGTAAAAAATAATGCATTACGTCATCTGATGGACTGCAGACACACACACACACACACACACACACACAGACACAGACGACCTTGGTTCAGCAGCTTGACGCGTGAAAACAGGATATTTGTGTTCCCACGTTGGAATGCTCATTAGGATGTGGCTACAGCTGTGTGTGTGTGTGTGTGTGTGTGTGTGTGTGTGTGTGTGTGTGTGTGTGTGCCAACAGCTGGTACTGTGTTATCACTCGTTTGCTCAGTCAACATGGCTATAAAGCGCTGATTAACTATTTTGGGGCGCTAATGGACCTCTGCTACATGCGGTGACTGATATCGGTGCTGCTGAACCGTCTGTGCACATGGTAGCACTTGTTATCTTCATACTGCTGAGTCAGCTGAATATCTGCGCTCTGCATATTCAGGTCAGCTTTAGTTAGTCACCGTCTGTGGCTGATGACACCCAGTAGTGATGTAATGAACTGAACGTGTGAAAGCTTTCTGTTTTGAATCTGATGGATTGTCTTCTTTTTTTTTTCTGCTCATGCTCAAAAAAACCTAAAGACGTCAGACGACTCATTTCAGCTCTAGAAAGAAAGCTACGGTTCAAAAATCAAGACTTGGAATGACAAGTGAGACGAAAAGGAGGAAAGAAATGAAAATATTATTGAGCTGAACATAAAACCACAAGAAGTAGAGATGTTTTAATTGAGTGAAACCTGTTGCATCAGTCTCACAATACTTGTTTCAGTCCAACAACCTTATCAGAATCATAATAAAGAGAATTTGAATAAAAACAGCTGATATCATACTTTCTCCGCAGTAAGAAACAACAAACAATGTGGTCTGTATGAACCTGAAATAGAGTTTGTTTAATTCAACAAATGCTTCGTAAAAACAGACCTTGGAGCCGACGCATGAGCTTTTTAAAAATAAAAACGACGCCCGTGCAGAATGGTTCTCTGGAAAATGATTTGATAATGGGGTGTGTTACCAGGAAACAGATGGTTAAAGATATAATGTACATAAATCGGAGCGTGGACGTTCGTCTATGTGTCGACCCCCTACAGTGAAATGTCCTTCCTCATCTCAGCCCTGTAGGAGCCCCATGTGGCTCCCATCACATGGAAACCAAATCCTCCCAACGCTCAAAGGAGAGGCGAGCGGCGCTGCCCTGTTGGAACATGTCCAATCGGTCCAAGGAGAGACGTTGGGTTTGGGAGGGGGGGGGGGGGGGTGGGGGGGGGGAGATGAAGATATTTGAAAGGGAAAGTAGAGAAAATTGGTATTTGATGTTTTTCTAAAGGTTGCTTTGTGATTTTAACATAGTTTGCCAGAGTTTCTGAGGACCAAAAGCCAACATAATTGTCGTACAATATTGCAAAGATTAAAAACTATCCGTCAAAAGCTATTGAAATTCCCTCAGATTTAGCAGCTCCAAGACAAAACACACACACACACACTAAATATATACCTCCTGTAACACCTGGAATCACTGAGCGCACAACTCTTTGAGAAAAATGTACAAATAAAGAAAAGACGTTGAGAAAAAATAATAATCAGGTTATGTCATATGTCAAACTCCACTTGAGCTTAAAGGACGAGGGGATTATTGATTAGAAAAGCAACAATTTTGATATTAACTTGGGTTTCGGGCTCTCACTTTTTCCTTTCAAGTGACAGCAAATTGGATTTTGGACTTTATTTGACCAAACAATTAATCTATTAATTGGAGAACAAAGATTCTGCAGGTTAATTGATAATGAATATAGAGTTAATTGTTAGTAAAGAACAGGCTTGTGTCATCTGTGATGATAACGCTACACGGTGGTTACAGAACAAGTAAAAGAAAAGATGTGTGTGTGTGTGTGTGTGTGTGTGTGTGTGTGTGCCAGTGGTTGATTGGATGGAAAGTTCTAGTCGGTCTAACGTGATCTGACCCTGGGAATGGGCACACATCTCTGTCCTGGGCACAAGAAGGAGGGCTTGTTAGTGTCAGTTGAAAATCTGTCCAATCCAAGTACACACACACACACACACACACACACACGCGCTTGTTCTCTCTCTGATATCAGCGTTTGACTCTCTCAGTAACAGAACCCTCCTGTCAGCTCTCATTTCTGTACCAATTAAACAACCGGTGAACTCTTTTCTCCCTCCAAGATGATCTTTTCCATCTCTCCACCCACTCGTGTCCCACTTCCACAGCCTCCTCCATGAACCGCAGTGTTGGCCGTCCTTTTGTCTCGCTCCCGTCTCATCGACTGTCAAGAACCTTTTTTTGGCTTTTAGTGAAAGCATACCCGAAACCTATCATCACTTGCTTTTGTATAGATCCAAAACAGCCGCAGAAAAGCATTATCGCTGATGTTTCACTTCCTCGGCTCTCCGCTGAGCTCCAGACTGCTGCTAGTGTTTTTGGCTTAGCGACTCACAACGTAACACCGAGTCGTTAGAGGCTTGTTAGGTTCTTGGGGCGATCGCAGGTCATCCGTGACTCAGTGAATCAAACCCTGAGCAGGGATTTGGCTTCGTCTGCCGCTGCTGAATGGAAAACCTTAATAAAAAAGAAAAGCTCTGGGAAAAGGAGGGAAGACTTAGAAGTAACGTGAGTTTGTTGCTCAAAGTTTGGTCTGTTAGAAGTTGGAGGCTAAGCACGTTTAAGAGTGCAGACGTTGGCTCCATTGCTAAATCGCGGCGCCGTAACTTTAGCCGTAGTATTTTAGCTCTCTAGGAAATTAAAAGTTGGACGAACGAGTCGGCGAATTTATGTTGTTTAGATCCGCATCAGCACGAGTCATCGTTGATGAACAGAAGGCAATCCTCGGCCTCTGGAGTTCAAGAAGTCTTACGTTAAAGCTCAGTTGTAGCTGGCAAGGATCTAAATCAGTGGTGGAAGATAGGCCGAAAAATAGGCCGAACAATAGTGAATGAAGAGTTTTCAACCAGTTAAACCGCAAGAAAATCTGTGTTTATAGACCAGCACTATTAAACGTTTGACTTCACAGGAGTTTAACACTTGCCTCAGTGTAATATTATAATGACGTGTGTAATTAGAGGTACAACTCTAAACTGCCAAAGACTGGTTTCTGTTCGTGGCCTCGAGGCCCACTTAGAAGATTAAGATTTTGGCCTGTTGTATTAAGGGTTTGGCCAACCCCAGATCCAAATCACACTACCCAGAGGAAGTGAATGCCAACATACTGTACATGTTTGGACTAAAAGACAGAAGTCCAGCTCCTGCACACTGATGTCTTGGCCTCTTGTGGAGGAGATAAGCATCTTGTATGAAAGGTTATGAAAACATGTGTCTGATGGAGTATTGAGTTTCTCTGCTGTCCAAAAAAAAACAGATCTCCGGCTTTGTTGCTTCCAAAATATTATGACTAGAGAGGGATAGTTGAGACAAATGGAGATTGTGACCATGAGAGGTTGAAAAGGCTATTTTTAAGTCACAATGGTTTATTTTAGTTGAGGACAAAGACTTCTCTGAAACTTCTTGGACAGAATGTTGAAGTTAAATTGCTAATAGACGTGAACGTCTCCACCAAATTTCACGGTAATCCATCTGATCTTTGTGTTTCGAGGACGGAGTTTAGTCGACAGTAAGAACCGGATTAACGTCCTGCTTTAGATTCTCAGAGAGGCGAAAGGTATGTTTTTGGCAGATAACAGAATAAGTAGCAAAGAATCCCATCGGGGAGATCGCAGACAGGTTTTTCCTTTTTAGGAGTTGGCAAAAAAGCGCTCATGAGACGTTCAAGATGTTTCTCAACACGCTTCACAAAATGCTTTGATTAAAAAATAATAACAACAAGGGCCGACACGCTGCACGTCAACAGATAGCAGCCGCTATGAAGCTTCACTGATTCAAGTCACGACTGAAATGAGCAACACATTTTTAGATAATGAAGGAAACAAAGGGGATCCGTTCAATTTTGATTCTCCATAATGCGAGTTAACTCTTTCTTCCTGACCCGTCCGAATCGTTTAACATTGCTCAGTAACCAGTCTGAGACTTTTTAAAAGGATTCGGAGCCTCGCAATCAGTCACGGTGACGGCTCACGATAACCTTTGACCTCGCTGTCGAGCTGTCGTCGAAGTCTCGCTTGATGAAGTGTGGTCATTTTGAGAGTTATCTGCATTATTGGCATTTCTAATAGATGTTTAAACTAATTATAGTTTACCTTGGTAGACATGATAGATATCCTTCTACAGATATTAGCATTTAGTTTGAATATTTCATAGTAACGCAGGAAACTGAAGCTTAAAATGTCACGAATACATACGAGATCATACATTTGTGTATTAAGTGTTTTGTGTAGAAGAAGTATGTCATTCATGCATTACTACAACATCCCACACAGGAGGGATGCCATCGGACCTCCAAATGAGGAGTTATTTAAAAAAGTCATGCAGCTAATATAAAAAAAGACAACCTTATTGTTCCTCTTAACCCTGGCTGCTTGTTTTAACTTATATATGGAGATAAAATGCATTGGTGAGCTTGTTCAACCCTTTTTTTTTTTTACATTTCTAAAAATAGTTCTAACCTTTGTCTTAGAAATAACCATTCAACGGACATTCTTGTGGGAACGTCTGGTCCCCACCAGAGAAAACACAGGTCAGCTACAATCTCTGAGAACAATAACACTTGTAAAGGCCTCACTTGAGTCATACCCGCTCGCCGGCTCCGCACAAAGACAACCACATTTTACTGACACTTTTGTTGCCCACCCATGCTGGACCTGCCCACCCACCAGCACCCAGAGGACCCCACAGCAGCACGCCGACCTAAACCGCTTCAACTGCATTGGGTGTTCTTTGGTGGAACATCCACCTTCGTTTTCACCCTTTAAGTTTCCCAAATGTGATCATCCGGTGGTGGAAAACATCATCTGAACTTAAAGTGTTATTGTAAGAGGCAGACTTGCTAAGTGGCTCATTGGACGAAGCTGAAACCAGTTCTTAATCCTATCAGAGCGACAGCTAAATACCTGAAGGGTACCTAAATGGACCACTAATGATCTCCAGCTGTTTGACTTGTTTGGATCTGGTTGGCACGGAGCGACCATTAGCATCCATTCACAGCTGGCATGGAAGTCCACACGTCAAGACAGATTACATCAATGTCAACGGGACCCGATGGATCAGGAACAGTCTGAATTAGTTTCTCTTCCCATAATCCACCACGTGCCAATCAGATTGTTCTTCTTGTGACCGGTTAATATTTAACACGTGTCACTGATCAAATATTTTCAAATGGACGACACAAAGGCCTGAAAGAGAAAGCCAGGTGTAAACAGCACTGTTTGTTCACAGCCTGGGTGTGTTTACTTATATTATATATAACTTTTTACTTGCTGCACTATTTGCCGGTTGTCCCTTATGCGTTTTAAGTTTCACGTCAAATTTGGGGCTCCATTTGGTAAACTTGGAAATGATTGAGTTGCACCATTAGTTTGGCAGCAGCTCATCTATCCTTCTTTTAAATCGTTCTTTGTCTCTCTCACATCAACCTAGTCGCCTGGAGCGGTTTTTCTTCGTCGGTATGTGTGCACAGGTGACTGAGACTAACTGGAAAGTCCTGACCTCTTCTTGCTCTTGGCTTTTTCTTCTTCCTCGTTCCGAGCCAGATGACAAGAACCAGAAACTTAACCCTTGGAACGAGAGCGAAAGTTTTACGGCGACTCTTTAATTTCTCAGTGCCACTAACTTCGATAAGGCAGCTCACACTCCCATAAACAGTTTACAGTAAACTCTTGAGATCAGTTTTTACAACTGTGTTTCAACCTAAACAGCAGCATTCTCAATTGTCTTTACGGGCAACAAGGAAGTTAAAAGAGAAAGGAAGAAATGACCGGAATATCAGCAGGCAGGTCCACCCTTTCTTCAAACCGCATTTAAACTGGACGGAATCCAAAACAGCAAAAGCTGACAAAGAGAGGTCATAGTTCCACACGCGAAGGCTGGGAGTGGTACGCTGCTGCCCTGCTGCAGTGGGATCATTTAAGGCTGACTCCTGCAATCATTTGCATTGACGCAAACACGCAATCATGCAAACACAAACACGTAGCGTGCATAGATTTGCGGTGAAGCTCGCAGGTAAAACAAAAAAAACAACCCGTCGGATCACTTGCAGCATTCCTCACCACAAAGGAAAGCTAAAGAGTTTAAAACACACGCGCACAAACAAACACACTGAACAGGACGCAAAGAGAGGGAAACTGCCTGCAAGTAATTCCATTAATGCCTCTAAGCAGAAGCAGACTATCTTTTAGACTGGTTTTATAAAGGATTGGGTGAAAGCATGTGCGGGCCATATGTCTTTTTAGAAGTATGTAGAAAAATCACTACCTGAAGCTCTTTCTAATGTGTACACAATCGGTGATTTAAAGCTGGGGGAAGGCAGTATATTGTTGGAGCAATAACATTTCAGTTTATTGTAATTTAAGCTGTCTAAGAATAAGAAAAAACAGACTTCTGCTCCTCCTTTTGGCTCCGTTTTGAAGCTTTGGAAAATCTAGGGTGTGGTTGGGAGACTTTGGCCAATCGCAGGTCATTTCAGAGAGAGGGCGTTCTCTGATTGGCTGTTCTACAAATGCACCTCCCTTCAGATGGTGAAAGCCAGATTCAACGGCGGAATATCCTGCAAGAAAAGTCGCTATTCCAGCACTGGCAACAGTTACCTACACTGCAAAGCAACCCAAAAAAAAGGAAGACGGATTTATTAAAAAGAGAGTCCGACAATAAACGTAACAAACGTAACAGCCTCTTAAAAAGCTGCAACAAGAGCAGCTCTTTGAAAGTCGTGTGTGAGCTATCATCATCATCATCATCATTAATGCCCAAAAAGAGCAGAAATCAAGGTTCAAAGACGCGTGAAGTTTTTGCGTGAGGATGTCGTGAGGAAACAAAGGGCAGTGGTGAAGCGACGTGATTGAAATCTAATGGCGAACACGATGTCTTAATTATCCTTTCATTTTGGAATGACGCCTCTAAACGTCATCTAAAACTGCACGGATGCTTGTTCATCAGGCTCTTTCACTGATAAATGCGCGTGAATCACGAGCTTGTTGTTTTAACTGTTTCGCTTTCTATTCAACTCATGAGTAGAATGTTTTTTTGTGAAAGCATCGTCTTGACCTTGACGAAGCCGACTCATCTCTGCATGTTTTAAGGCACCTGCTGCCGCTATCGGGAGAAGTTTACAAAGACCAAACACGCATTCCCAGATGACTGGCGTTTCCAGGAAAGACAAGTGAGCCATTGAGAAGAGGGGGGGGGGGGGGGAGGAGGTAGAGTTTGGAAGTTGAGGATTAGTCTCTTTTTTTTTTGATCACCTTTAGGCTCCGGACGTCCTCGTGTTTCACGATGAACGGCGATTTGAGGATCAATTTCCAAAGCCTGTTTATTCACAGTACCAATTATTTACACACCAGACCGCAGTCCTGTCACAAGCAATTAATAGTGAGGCGGGTTGAGACGTAAACCCAAAGCGTACGCTGTTAGTAGGTGCACTTTTCTTCTTCTTTTTGGATAATGTCTGTCTTTGTCTATAATGTGGTTCCTTGAGGCAAACTGATGATGGCATGCGAGGTCGGGCCAGGACGCATGTGGCTCTATAAAAAGCAGTGGTTTCTGATCCCTAATCTTCTAATATTTGTTCCTTTGGCTAAGATCCTAAAAATACTCCCCTGAAAGCTGTTTGTATGTGTGCTGGGCTCTGGTTGGTTAATCAAAATGGCCTTTGTTTGATTTTGTACCAAGTAAATACCTTTGTGAGTGATTGGCAATCAAAAAAAACTCCGGTCCTGATCGCTCCTTAACGTGATGGATTGCTGAGAAAAGGAGGAAAGCTGTTGGTCATTAAAAGCAGAGCAGGCAGCTTTAACAAATAAATCTACGTTGGCACCGAGCCGGATGCCAGAGACACCGAAGTCCCGAAGGGATGAAGACACTAAACGCCGTAACAAATCGTGCGTATAAACCCATGCACGCACAAGTACATAAACATGCGTTTGTCACATAAAACAACTTAAAAAGGACTCTCACCCTTGCACACACAGTGTACACAATTACCAGAAGCTTGTATGTTCATGCAAGTATACGACGCTTCTGGTTTGGGTGGTGGAAAAAAATAAAAGACGTCAACAGTCAGCAGTTTTTAACGAGCGCTTTGGTGCAGTTTTCACAAAAGAGAGTCGGAGTGTAAATGTCTTGCAGTGCAGATGAACAGCCAAAACGGTCTCACTAACAAACTGTTATAAATCACCAGCACACCCACTAAATGTACGGGTGTTTATGACGATAGATCTTTCACTGAAGGTTTTTCTGGAGGTATAACTAGTATAAATAATAAGTGATTTGTTGTTTAACTTCACTACATTCATTCTTTCATGCATCATGTTCATGTCTACTGATTACTGAGTGTTAGTGGGCCTCGAAAGCAGATGTATTAAAAACACAGCGATCGATGAAACATACCAATTCAAAAGATGTTATTTCTGTGAGTCAACACTTTTGTGGCCACTTTTCTCTCGATAGTGTTCATGGATGTTGCTAGCTAGCTATGTAAGACCAAAACTCTGAATGATTGATTGTTTCTCCAAAAAGGTAAAACACTTGTTGATGAGCACAACATCAGAAACATTTTAATCGTTAATAAATCAGAGGAGTTTGGTAGTATTCATACAGAGAATGCACAGATTTTCCCAATAAAACTTTTTTTTTAAATTTTTCCATTTCTGCACTTTTTGTCGGGAGGTTGTTTTGAAACGTCTCATTGATAAAATAGTTTGTATGTAACGATTAACAAAGCTTGATATAGGAGAACAACTGTACTGTAAGAGCTGTACGCACAGAATGTTGACGTTTCATATATAACGTTGAACGCTTGCAGAAATGCGCAATACCATGTGATTAATAAAACATATTTTCGCAACAAAAGTTGTTGGTTAAGGTTAGAAAAAAGATTTTGTTTTGCGTTATAACAACAACCTGACGTAACAATTTAACGTAACAATGTAACGTAACAATGTAACGTAACAATGTAACGTAACAACGTAACGTAACAACGTAACGTAACAACGTAACGTAACGTAACAACCTGACGTAACAACGTGACGTAACAACCTGACGTAACAATGTAAGAACCTGACGTAACAATGTAACGTAACAATGTAAGAACCTAACGTAACGTAACAATGTAGCGTTAAGTAACAAAATAACATAACAACTGTAACAACGTACCTAGCATAAATAAAAAAATTAAAATGCTTCTTTTCAAAAGTCAACATTTACTTCTGGTTTCACACGGGACACGTACAGTGGTCTCCTTGGTGAAAGTTTTTTTCCCACATTAAAACATAGTCAAAGTCAAGTCTTTTCCCGTTGCCTTCTATTAGTGTACTGCTCTCCTCCTCCGGACTCTGAAGGCTGTGAATACTCAGCAGGGTGTAACTCAACATGATGAAGCTGGTTCCACCGCGCCGTACTCTCACTATGTTTTACTTCACTTGTGTATCCCCCTGCCTCTGTGTTTGGGTAAAGAGATTCATGTGCAGTGCCACTGCTAGCGAGGTCTGTTATTTCACCCCCCTCAAAAAACACTCTCTTGTCTTGTCTGTTTCATCACAAAAGCAGAGAAAGTACACTGAAATACAGCCAACTCTCTCCTTCTCTTTCCCTCAGTGTTCGCTGTTCATACCCCAACACACACACACACACACACACACACACACACACACTCTTCAAAACCTCTCGTCTGTTGGATTTGAGTTACGCGGCCAACTTCTCCTCTTCCTAATCCCTTCAAATGAGAGTTCTGGACTGCCAAGGAACTCCCAGACCAGCACACACAAAATTGCAGCCGGGTTTCCAAGTAGCCCTCTGAGATATTCTTTTCAGGGTTCGGTGTCCAGCGAGGGGCCAGACAAACACACACTCTACTGCACATACACACTGAGGGGCAGGCCACACACACACACATAATACATATGTGCACACACTCGCATACACTCACACATGGGAGGGAACAGTGGAGCATTGTTCACTGCTTCCTGAGAGAGCTGGCATCGGGATCACAGGAGCTCCGTCAGCCCCGGACCCTCCAGTTCAGTATGGACAGCAGTGCGAGACCACGTCCTCCGGCTAAGAGGTGCATGGACCGCTCCAACGTGCGCACAGTAGTTATAAGCTATGAGTGATTAAAGTTCAGGTTCAAAGCCAAAAATAATATTTTGACAGTTTGAGAAACAAAGACAAAAAAATAAGTTGTTAGAAATGAGGAGTCAGTAGAATGTATTAATACCCAAACTTTGGTGTACTGCAGTATTTCTGTGCAACCCATTGGTTTTGCGTACGCCGACACGAATTGTCCGTTTTCTTCGTATTGTTTGGAACAACTTTTCTTCGGGAAGACATTACGTTACGAAATGAAAGTTGCGTTTAGCAAAAACATTGCGGTTGGGCTTGAAATTATTTGGTACAGTTAGGTTTAGGAAGACGGTCACAAACGTAGGTTTAGGCAACAAAAGCGGTGTCTTTGTCTTTGTTGTTTGGTGGGGTTAAAAGTCCTGTTTGTCGGATCCATCCAGCTTCCCTCCCGTCGATCATGAGTAAATTCTACACTCTGTCACTTGGTCCAACAAACAGCGATTTAGAAGATTGTTAACTGTTGTGAAAGACAAGAAAAAAAAATGTAGTTTAGGTACGAGGACGGATGTAGACCACTAACGTACATTAAGCTGTTTCACCTCAAAGACCACCAACATGGCCGCCTTATAGCGTCAGACATTAAATCACCTGAGAGTAAACCAGATATGTTCAGGAATTTACAGACACACTCCTCTTTCTTTTCCTGACATCTGAGCCAAAATCAGACACAGGCACTCAACAAAGATTAACAACTAAACAGAGAGTTACGTCAGAGCTTGTTGTGTCGGTGGATGTTTTTAGCATGTGTTAGCCCGCAACGGACTTATTGTCAACGCGCTGATAAGATACGGCGCTCAGGGGACGAGTTCCGCGGAGAAAAACAACTGCAAAGCAGATTATGGGCTACTATAAGATTACGCTTCCTCTGAAGACCTTTGTTTGGGAATAAAAGGTTATTCATCAACTCTTTGTCAGAAAGAAGACGTTATGGTTTTACAATTCTAACAGCCGGTCAGCAAATCAATACCTGCTGTCAGCTCATTGTGGGTCGTTGAATCATCGGGTGTAACTTGTTCCTGGAACGATGGATAACGGGGGACAGTTTTGCAATTTTGCAAAAGAGTCAGGACTTGGCAAGTTTTCGTCGAAAAGCGCACTCAGGAGAGGAGGGGAGGGTCTTCTTCGGACCGCGTGGAGCCGCTCCAGTTGCATGCTCCTGGGCATGGTAATGATGAAGAGCCCCCCCCCCCCATCTCTGGAGGCCTGCGTGTCTCTACTGGCCTACTCAGTCTCTCAGAGTTTCCTCTCAGCTTTCCAATGGTTATACTTAACCAAAAACACAATGCGTAAAAGGAAATAACTGATATTATCGTCATGCAAACGTCAGTTCTTTGGCCTTAAAAGGAGAATTGGATATTGTTACGATGCATTAACACGATAGTGTCGGGGTGCAACAGATCGGATCAGGACAAAAGAAAAAAGGGAGCAAATATGACTTTTAGAGATCCCCTGATCACGCTTTTTTACCGCCGATACTAATTGCCGATCATTGATGATCCCTATTGGCAGATAAAGATCGTTTTTGTTTTGTTTCGTTATAGCAGCTAATCTACAAGACTGCTAACTCTTTGTTTTTCAGCCACTGTCCCAAAAATCATTTCCACCGCTCTGAAGTCAGGAAACCATCAAAAGTTCTCCATGTTAACCTTTTACTTTGTTACACTCATCTATAGTGTTGTTGCATTAGAACACAACATTCAAATGATTAGGAAATAAAAGATTGTATTTGAATTGATAAAAAAATCCACCTTCAACCCCGGATCGACAACGATCCGTCACACCACCAGTCTAGTGACGAGGCTAACTGTACTGTACAAGAACCAGGTCGTGGTGTGTGCATTACTATTGAGTGCAGAAACAACCGAGAGAGGCCAAACTAATGCAGTTTGACATAAAACATGCGTCTTTGAGCCCTGACTCTCACTGGAATATGTTCAGTGATAAACTGAAACAGGCCACATGGCTCTAGGGATGGATGGGTTGGTCGGTCCACCGCTTTGATCTAGACCGAAATATCCGAGAAGCTATTGGATGAACGGCAACAAATTTGTGACACATGTCCGCGACGCCTCGAGGATGAATCCCAATGACTTTGGTAATTCATCCCCTTTTCATCTGGTGAGTTAATACATATGACGGAATGTCGCTATTACTATCCAATTATTGGAGGGATTGCCATTTCAATTTAGTAGCAACATTCAGGAAACCCCTTCAAGATGAGTTTTAATACCTTTGGTGATTCTCTGACTTTTCATGAAGTGGTCATCTAACTACAAATTAAGGAATCTCTGTCGTGTGTGTGTGTGTGTGTGTGTGTGTGTGTGTTCTTTGCATATCTCGAGAATCGTTCATCCGATCTACTTCACATTTGGCGGGTGTGTTTCTTTGGATCAAAGGATGTGCAGCGTCAAAAGTTGGTGCAATGTAACCAGGCGGCAACCTTCGGTTCTGCAGAGTGAAGCCAATGAGGAAGTGTCTTAAAACTTGCATTCTCTCTACTGACCATCAGGGGGCGACTCCTCTGGTTGTATAGAAGTCTATGAAAAAATTTTCATTTAGTAAATTATGGATCATTTTGAGTCAAATAGACCATAAATCAAAGTATGCTTTAAGGCGGGGCTACTGTGATTGACAGGTAGCTGCCGCTACAAGATCTAGCGACGGTCAGAATCAAAGATGATGACATCTTCAAACTCTTCAAAATGGCTCTGCGGACTGAGTTGAGCTGCAGCGTTGACTGCTTAATACTTGACAACGATGAATTTATTGTTGCAGCTCTAGAAATGATGCATGTGTCATTTATTGTTATTTGTCCTCATAAAAACTTTTAACCTTCAGAAATGAAAAGATCGCTCACAAACATTACTTCGGGAGAAGTTTTCTTTGTGCAGCTTAAAACCCTGAGAAAAGAAAGCACATCAACGTGATGATGTTTCTCTGCATAGCTCGGTTTAGCCTCTGGCCTCGTCTTCATGTGCTAATGGAGCAGAACGTTGTCTCCTAATCTTGTTTTTTAGCTGAGTGCAGTGGTGTGTACGGGGTTTTATCTCCTCACTAACATGGACGGGACACTCCCTACCAGCCCTGTCCAAACTTAATGGACACACATACACACGCATTCCCCTATGAAGTCTAACCTTTTATTCTCACGTACAAAAGACACTCCTCAATAACAATTAATCCTTCAACCAGAACAACCAAAGCAGGGAGTATGTTTTGGCAGAGGCGCCGGGGGTAGAAACGAAGGCCTACTTTCACTCCATTTGTTGCTGATTGAACGGGCTCAGTATCCACTCATTCATGTGCGAAACCTCCCCAACACCTCTGCCAGTGGAAGCTGTCATCGCAAGCGACCTCACAATAGACGAACTGTCTCTGCCCAGACGCCGCCGTCAGCGGTTTTGGTTGGGAAGTGTCCCGATTGTATGCAGATGATCTATTACTGTTGCTTTCTGGATGTGTGAGTCCTAGTGACTTTAAGTTGGTTACACTTGTCTTTTCAATGCAACTTTTGTCTGTCAAGTCTGTCCGCTCCGAGATTGGATATTTGCTCTCGTTGGGATCCAGCCAGACCACATGCCAGGGTGGCCTGGCTCGCATTGAGTTTGGATGCGGTGTAGACCACAGACTGTATAAAATATAGACGTGGTCTCGATGATGTCACCCCTATAGGTGATTGGAAAGCCTTTGGCTCACATTCTAACTGTAAAAATGGGCCAAGAGGTGGATCGTCGGTGAAGCCGAGACGACCCGGGTTGTGTGGCAGAGGCTGTAAACATGTTTATTTCTGCCTTAAAGTTGGCTATTTTAACATGTAGGTCTATGGAGATTTTGAGATACTTTACTTGAGTACTTGTATGCTACTTTATACTTTTACTCCACTGTATTTAACACGTTACATTTCACAATAAAAGAAAATCTGATGCATTATTATAGATTAAACCAGCAAACAGGATATAAAGTGGTGACTTAAACGATGCAGCAGTACAAATAGTCCAAAATTATATTTTAAATAATGAAAATGTATCACTCTGACAGGGGCTAATGTGCATAACGAGTAGATAAGTGCTTCTGATATTTTTACTTTTTCTTGAGTAAACCTTTGAATGCAGGACTTTTAACTGCACTGGAAGGTTTTTCATATGACATATTGGTGCTATAACTTAAGTCAAGTATCTAAAAACCTCTTCCACCGCCGGTTCTTGGACAACAAAAAGCCGTGCTCGGAATATTCTAGCGAGGCAAAACGTATAATTTCGTTTAAAAGCTTCAAAATGGAGCTGAAATAGAGAAGATTGTTCCAGTCACACTCGTAAAAAAAAAAGCTTTAGATTTGTTTGCCCAAATTACATTTACGATCCCAGGTGCAGACATTTATCTGCCAACAGGAAGAAATAAATCTAAAAAATAAATAAAACTTCAGACCATTTTGTCTCTCATGTCTTGATCGAAAGGATAAAATAGAGTTTTGTAGTTCTGTACCGACACGCTACATTATTTCTACATTTTTTGGAGCAAGTAAAAAGTTCCCTCTCAGCTTCACGCGCTTGGCATACGTGACATTATTTGACAAAGTTGACCTCAACCTGGATAGAAACTCGCAACCGGAATGTGCACCGACTAGAACAATTACATGTGTATCCAATTAAGACTCATTGTGGTTTTTTTTGTCCCCGCAAAGACTCGTGAAGCCATTAAAGACATGAGTCATCCCTTGTCAGGACTGGGCAACAAGTTGAGACCGTTTTCTTTTTCTTCCCGTAAGCGCCCTGGTCCTTTCTCGCTCGGTTTGATCGTTTCACACAAGCACAGATGCCGCTATCTTCACTGGAAAAAGGGAAATCCACTCACGCATAAACATGGACAGTATCGCCGGGACAAAGAGAGGAGTGAAGGGGAAGAAAGAAAAGACGAAAGCAGCGGGTTTCATTAGTAAAAGGGTGAAGGAGTGGGGAATCAAGCGGAAAGAAATTAATATAAAATAAATAACGGGTGAAGGAGTGCAGCTCTAATCTCTCCCTCCTCATCGGTGCTTGTTATAGAGTCATTAGCAGGGCTTTCAGACCGTGACGCTTACAACCTCCCTGAAGGGTACTGAGCCTCACGAAGCCTCCCGCTGCATATCAGTTCCCAAAGAAGTCTTAGTCGAGGTCGCTGCCGAACAGGAAACGCAGCAAAAAAGGGGAAAGAAAGGACTTATTAGGTGTCTCGATATGGACGCAGTGCGCCGTCGTATGCCCAGGAGAACCTCCTCAGTAAGGCTGAGCATGCCCTCGGTGTTACATGAGGAGTTGTGTTACAAGCTGCCTGTGTGCCAAAACATTTGCTCTCAGCTTCTTTCACTCACAATTTTTTTCCACCATGTGTGTTCTCTCTCTCTCTTTCATTTTTTCACCACAAGACAAATGTTTCCCCCCTAGGACAGTCACACTTACACAGCAGTGAAAAAGCATGTTTTTGGGGGCGAATATGTGCACACAAAACCCCGAAATACATAGCAAAATGTGTACTGAGAAAAACAGGACAAGCTGCAAGAAAGCAAACGAGAAAAACATGGGAGGAACTCATCTAAGAGGCCCCCACACTGAAAGTACAGCATGTTGTATTGGAGACGTGCATGAATTAAGACCAATCAAAGACCAAAATCAACAACACTAGATAGAGTACTTTTAACTCACTGTATATATTATTTACTGTCACTATAATGGCTTTGGAGCCCGTGGTCTAAAACAATGAATATAAAGTATGTTTGAAATGCAAAAAATGACCAAAAACACTATGAACGTCTTGCAGAGATATGGTCTTTTTTGTTGTTGTTTATTTGCTACAAGTCAGTAAAAACTTTGTGGATCTTTGTTCCCCTGTGTGTTGGCTCTGTAGGTGCGTAGCCAGGGAGTGACGGAGGAGCTGAAGTGCCTGAGTTTACTGAACGCTCTGGATAAGGACCAGGACATCCCCGACCAGCTGGCCCAGCTCTTCGGAGAGCCCTGCATCAAACTGGCCGAAGGCATCAAAGCGTACATCTCCAAGGTAAGAGAAGAAACTAGAAAAGGACACTCAGAATAAAGTCATAATATGTGATTTACAGAACAATATGGTGCTTTAAAAGAAACATGACACCAACACTTCAACACTGAACGAGTAATAAAGCATCCCATGCATCTTATTTTTGTGTTGCCTTTTAGTCTAGATTAAATGAATCTATCTGACGGCAAGATGGTTTTGCTGGAGGTGTTTTTGTAAATGGAAAGCAGCAAACAATCAGAACCATAGAACTACATCATGAGAAATAATAGGGACGAAACAAAGCAAATGGTATGAAGGGAAGAAAGTGAATTAAATGCATTGTTGCCAAACTAAAACCACTCCTACATTCTGAAACATCTACTTTATATCTCAACAGCGCTAACTGACAAAATCCAGACTATAATTTGGAATTTCCTAAATGATATATTTTGGATATGAAGTGTGCGTAGCCGACTCGGCTGACCCCGGGTTAAAGAACAGATGGAGGCTGGTTTCAGAGCGCAGGAATCCGCTCGGTTACAGTGACCTCAGAAACATGTGTGTGGACTGATGCAGAACTGAACCTCTGGGTCGGACTAATTGGGCGTATTTGTCATCGTTACGGAGGAACCTTCCGCTGTGAGGGCGCAACACTCATCCTATAAATAAACGGGGCACATGTGTTGAATCACACAAAGCGAGATAGAAAAGATACAGTCCTAATAAATTATTTTATTATCAAAAACAGCAGATGTTCTGCTTTTGATAATGATTCAGTTTTATTCAATAAAAGTACGTTTCTCACTCGTCCAATAATGACGTTATGGCCCGTTTCATCTGGTCAGTCATGCTCTAGGTGCATCTTTAAACCAAAGTGAAACATTTAGGACAGTGAATAATGGATCGAGTGTTAGAAGAGTATTAGAAATGTGAGAGTAAGACAGCTCATTCTTCTGTTTGTACCCGTTGACCATCCAGCGTTCGTTAAACCTGACGAAGTGGATTTGGTACTCAAACCTTAAACTAAGTATTTCACGATCTTTTCTTAAACCTAAGTATTTCACGATCTTTTCCTGAACCTAACTAAGTATTTCACGATCTTTTCTTAAACCTAACTAAGTATTTCACGATCTTTTCCTGAACCTAACTAAGTATTTCACGATCTTTTCTTAAACCTAACTAAGTATTTCACGATCTTTTCCTGAACCTAACTAAGTATTTCACGATCTTTTCTTAAGCCTAACTAAGTATTTCACGATCTTTTCTTAAACCTAACTAAGTATTTCACGATCTTTTCCTGAACCTAACTAAGTATTTCACGATCTTTTCTTAAACCTAACTAAGTATTTCACGATCTTTTCCTGAACCTAACTAAGTATTTCACGATCTTTTCTTAAACCTAACCAAGTATTTTCCAATCTTGACCTAAACCCAACTAAGCAGTTTTGTTTCCTAAACCTACCCAAGTTTATTTTTGAAAAGACTGTATGCATGTAACGAGCAAAAATTGACACGTTTTGCTAGATTTTTGTAGGAAAACGCAGTTTGAGTAACTTTTCGAAAGATATCATACAAACTGTTGTAGGATTCATTGGCTCTGCTACAGACAGTTAACAGTCGGTTAGTAAAAGTGACTTTAAACACCAAACCATCAGCATCATTGGGGTTATTTTCTTGATGTTTGTGGAGAGGTAGTTGGTGATGTAGCGGTATGTGCAAGTACAAACACAACTTTCTGATTTAGGCTGTCAACTGTATATCACAAAACCAATCAATAACGGTGAACTGGTGACCTCAGAGCCTAAAATAAAATAATAAATCATGGAGCCTGTTTTCCTGCATGTTTACATTTATGTGCTCTAACTTGTGTTTTATGAGTCAGTGCTTGAGACAGTTCTTTGGGTGTTATCTAGGCACACACACACAGTTTTGCATACACACCTCCTGAGCTGTTGTATGCGTGGCCAAGTGTTGAACCTGTTGTGTTTTTACCAGCGTTCTATGTAAAACTGATGCTTCATGAACCTGTGCCAGACCTCAGTCAAAAACGGTTCACACTAGAAAAGTGCACTCAGCGTAGATCTCCGCCAGGTGTGTCTGCAACAAACACAGTTGTAATGTTTAATTAAATGAATACAAACCACAGCTAACGTGTGTTTCACTCAACAGATAAGATCTCCTTTTATTCTGTGCAGCTGTCTGCACTCGGCTCTGTGCAAGCTCATGTCTCAGCTGCGTCTGGACTTGAAGCATTTTACGTGCCAAGTCTATTTTTCGACAATACGCGTGTAAACCATGCGGCAACATCTGGTTCTGAAAAGTGAAACCAATTAGGAAGTGTCTTAAAAGCTGCATTCTCTCTAGTGTCCACCAGGGGGCGACTCCTCTGGTTGTATAGAAGTCTATGAGAAAATGACTCTACTTCTCTCTTGATTTATTACCTCAGTAAACATTGTAAACATGAGTTTATGGTCTCAATCTCTAGTTTCAAGTCTTCTTCAATACAGCATGATGTTCATTTAGTAAATTATGGTCCATTTAGAGTCAAATAGACCATAAAGAAGAGTATGCTTTAGGGCGGGGCTACTGTGATTGACAGGTCTATATCACTGCATTGTCTGGGAGTTGCTGTTCTTTGAACTTTAACCCTTTTAGAGTATGTTTTTAGTTCATGAAAGTTTTGTTTTAAGTTAACTGTTTTGGTGCAGCTGTAGCTCAGGTGGTTGCGCAGCCATCGAGCGTGTGTCAAGCTCTACTTAAGCGAGACACCGAACCACCAGTTTGCTCCCGATTGTGCATGTTGGGGGTTGAAAACCTGCGAATGTAACGTCTTTGTGCTGAAACACTTCAGCCTCGGGGCACCTCTCCATCTGTTCAGGTTTATAAACACCTGGTATTACTTGGCATCGACCAGTGGGATCTGATCAGACAAGCGATTTGCTTTCCACCAAGACGGGAGTTTGTATCCCTCATTGCACATAAAGAAGTGTTTTTACACACAAGAATTAAATCACTCAAAAAAAAGGTCTAGACGTGGGTCAGTCGCAATACCATAGACTGCTGCAGTAAGTAAACGCATTCCTATTCGTGCATATGTTAAATCAGCATGGAAATACCGAGGACTCCAGGAAGCTGTGGTTGGAGAGTCACTCCGTTGATATAAGTCATCTTCTTGCAGACATAGCCAAGAGGACTTCTCCCGCTTAGTCTGAATGTCTGGACGCTTACAGCAGTAAATCTTCAGCCCCCTCATTTCCTACAACCACCCCCCCACAAATACACACAAACCAGCGTTTGTCTTTGTTAAAGCCTCTCTTGTCCTTTTCCTTTAACTCTCTTTCTTTCTCTGCTCTACTTGTACGATACAATCGGAGAGCGCTGCTGCATGCCCCGTGCTCCTCAGTGGACGGGAACAGGAATGTCTAGTTTGTGTAAATGTTGGTGACACACCATCCAAACAAATTCACATCCAATTACATGTTTCCCCCCTCAAACATTCACACATTCCTCTATTATCAAGGTAATCCCAAGGATTTCCATGTCAGCACTTTGTTTTTATTCTATTTTTCCAACGGACCTATCGGCTCCAGTCGGGCGTCTTGGTGGCTCACAGTACAACGCTGTGGTCACGCTCATTTTGCACAACAACACTGAATTGTTTTCTTAATCAGCTTGCGAAAAAAAGAAAGAAATGGAATTGCTGAGTCACAAAGTCAAAATGGTGGTGAGATCGAGCTGGCAGACCAAGAAGGCACCGTCTCTTTCCTTAGAAATCAGTGAAAGTACCGGAGATCCAGGTTTTAAACTGTGACACCAATCTTCTTTTTGTTTAACATTTCCTACAGATGGATACAGTTAAAACTGCACAAGTTCTATAATGTTTAACTCTGCATAACCTACGAAAATCAGGGCCTTAGTTGAACCAACTTTTAGGGCAAAGGACACTGTGTATTGTTTATTAACTGGATTCCCATCAGCTGACGCCTTGGAGACAGCTGATCTTCCCTGGGGTCCACGGAAAGGACAAAAATATAAAACATACAATACATTACATTAATCAGAGTTAAAATACAGTATCAGTACAGACCATGTAAATTATAATTTGGTCATTGGTCAACTTCTTCAAAAGAAGGATCAGGAGTCTACAAAGGCAATGGAGTTCATGTGGTTTTCACATGTTCATATGCTTTGATGTGTTTTTAAATGAAAGTTTGTTACCTGGATACGTTATATGAGGAGGTAGTGAGTTCCAAGTTATTATTGAACAGTAGATAACTGTGCTTTTGAGGAGGTGGGTTGGAGGTATCTAGTGAGCTGAGCTAGCGTTCCTTGTGTGATGGTTACGTCTGTTGCATGTGTTTAGTACTTGGTTGAAGAACTATTCAGGTAAAATACTAACTTTCCTGAAAGACATGAGAAGGTAGTTTAATTTCAACCATGAGAGCCAAAGAGTG
This sequence comes from Leptoclinus maculatus, assembly GCA_032191485.1. Lineage (NCBI taxonomy): Eukaryota > Metazoa > Chordata > Actinopteri > Perciformes > Stichaeidae > Leptoclinus > Leptoclinus maculatus. Next base: position 192,018 of record JAVDOI010000096.1, on the reverse strand, counting down.
CACAGAGGGCAGAGGACATTTTTCATTTTATGCCCATTTATCAGACACAACTAAAACCTTACCCAGAAGCATAAATGTACAAAATGATATGAAAAAAAAAAAAAAAGGAGGCCGGTGAGACCTACCGTACGTCTTTATTGAAGCCGGAAACTGTGGCAGCCGGCCACAGATAAGCTGGCTGCCGGTATGTGCAATAGTGTTACCTCTCACAGTGAGTTTTTGCTAAACGATTTATTCGCGTCTTGTAACTCACATTGTCTGGAAAAGCTTTTGACTTGGCCGTTAACTGGCATTCCTCGGCTGGTTCCTCGGTTGGCATCTGACCACCGTAGGAGCAAAACCTCGCTCAAAAGGGAAGGATCCCGCTGCTAAGAAACGCCACAGGCCGGACAGGTTTGTCATTTTGGGGAATACGTTCGTCTTGATTTCTTGAGGGGTGCGCGAGAAGATCGGTGCCACTCATGTCTGTCCATTTAGTGTGAAGTTGGAGCCAGTTAGCTGCATAAAAGCTCTGTCCAAAGGTGGAAAAGATCCACCTACCTGCAATATGTTTGATCTAATTTGGCGTTGGAAAGAGACAGATCGTCCTAGATTCTATCCTAAGCTAAGGCTAAGCAATCCATCTCCTAGCCCCCCCCCTCCCCAGTAGCCTCCCATGTATTAGCTTACATTTGGGTCACAAGAGGTAACCAACGGATCATCAATCAGCATTGTTTGAAAACCCCCCGTGAACGTAGAGTAGAGGGTCACCGGGATGAAAGACGTAACATTCCTGGGGACAAACATGGGTCGAGTCTAACCGAAGCCACTTGCAGAGGCGTCTTGCTGCAGCTTGTTGGTCTCCTTAAAGAATCCCAGCTGCTGCAGCTAACAGGTGCTGGCAGGATGCGCCGATCACGGCCCCTTACTGCAAAGGCGAATCTACCATACTACCCACATAAATGCAATAAAACTTCAGTAATAAGTTTAAGAAATCTCTCACAAAACAGTCCAAAAAGTCCAAAACCGAAGCTTGGATTTGGTTTCTTTGATAAACTTGAATTAAGCGGTTTGAATGCACGCTCTTCTTCGGCAAAAGATTGATTGACAGATGGTTCATCAATCACCTGCGAAGTATTTTAGTTTTTTAAGCGCCTGCCATTTTCCTCAACTTTTTCCAACGACGGCTTCTCAGATGCTTCTCTGATATATAACGGGGTTTTTTTTTTAGAAACTGAGAATGATGACTAATAAAGACAGATGAAGTAGAAGATGAGCATCGGTGGAGTTGATCTCCTGGAGATTATTATTAATGCGTGCTGGCTCTGCATGGAGATTCCTCTGTGCACACAAACTGTACTCAGTGAGTGAGCGATGACGGTAATGACGTGACAAATGTGTGCGAGCGAGAAGGTGAGGACAACAGTGGTGTTGGCATGAGATGATGAGGATGATGATGGTGAGGATGATGAAGTAGACCGTGAGTGATCGATGGGTGTGCAGAACGAAGCCGAACTGGGTGAGTAATAAGAAACAGTTAATGAAAGAAAGAACAAAGGAGGGAGGAAGAGAGAAGGAAAAAGAAGCCCGGCTGTACAAGAACAAATAAAAGAAGAAGAGATGAGAGAGGAAATAATCAGAATGAAGTTTTAATTAAACACAACTGAGTGGAGGAAATAGAAGGGAAAGGGGGCGGGTCTTAGCAATGTTTGTTTAACAGCCAATCCAAAAGGAATAAAATGAACTGGTGGTATCGCGTGTTTTAGCTTCTTAATCATCACAGCAACACATCAGAAACATTTTTGAAACCGTTCTCCTTCAGGTAGGTTTCAGACCATTTCATTAACGTATAGAAATCCTTAAATACTTCATCCATCACGGTGAGCAGTTAGTCTCTCTTCTCACCACACAAATGCTCGTCCTTGCATCACTTTGTGGTTCTGCTGTCTGCTCAAGAGAATCAAACCCAGTAGACAAACTGGTTGATGCGACTTTAAGGAAAGAGATTACGGTTTGTTCACCAAAGAATGAAAATACAATGGACATAAAATGTTCAATGTGATGGACTCTCTCAGGACGGGTTCACCCTTTCAAGTCCGTCTTAAAACAATAGTCCATATGTACTTTGAAAGAGTCCAGAGAGACAAAGAGGAATTTCGTACTAAAACCACTGCAACTCGAGGCCGACGTGGCCTCGTATAAGCAAAAAAAATAAAATAAAACACATGGTGGAGAAGAAGTCGACAGATGAGAGAAAAGGAGGATGGTAAGGCTGTGAAAACTACAGAATACACATTTTGACAAATTCAGTGATTACATCATCACGGTCCACTAGCTGATGGGTTTTAATATTCAAAGCTTCTATTGACGTTTTTCAAATTAAATCTACGTATTTTATGCATAACGTTTTTTTTTTTTTGGACCAAAGTGAAAATGTTGTTTTTTAAAGGCTTAACGACAACAAATGTGGATTGAAGCGCAATATTTCGTTAAGATAAAAACATACAAGTGAATTTGGGAAATTATTACATTTATCTTTTTTTCCCCAATAACTTTAGACAAGACCGTTAAAGAGACCACACAACACTATTTTGAATTTGACAAATGTTGAATTCGGACCCACCAGCCTATTGTTTGTTATATTATTATTGTTTATGTCAAATGTAGGTTATTAAGTGGCTTTTTAAAACATGTCAGGGAATTGTTCTAATCAACTGAATCCTGGGATATTAACGGGAATATTGGCCTTAAAAAAGTTTTTCAAAATGTATTTTTAAATCGAGTGTAAACCTTTGAGTTATTATATTGTCTTACATGCACGCATTGATTTAACGCGAGACAAGCAAAGCTACAAAGGCTGGAAAGCAGCAGGAGAGAGGAAGGAAGACGGGGTAGCACAGGGAGATTTAGGATGGCAGAAGTGCGACTAAGCTCAGGTTTTCTAAGTCTTAAGCTCTCCGCCCCCCTGTGGGGACCAGAGTTAACTTTCCGTCTTCCACCCCGCTGCCTGTCGGTTCTAGAGACGGCGCTTCAACATCTGCACGTGCTGAGGCTGCCAATACATCAGCTCTCAGCTTCCAGTCGCGTTGACGGAGGCCGGCTCAGGAGTTAACACGTCCACGGCAGGAATTTCATATCATCACCCGATCAAATGTTCTCTCCCAGGTCTCAGCTCTGTGAGTGTGTGTGTGTGTCTTTACCATCAGTCCTACAGACCACCGCATCTGTTTGGCTTCATGTATTCGTCTGACTGAAATTACGTTTGTTTCGTTTTGTCTATTTTTGTTTTTGGCAGAGATGGCGGTCCGTCCGCTTTGATTTTTTTCCAAGAATTTCTTTGCATTTTTTTTTTTTACCACATGTACTGCAGACGGCCTGTGTCCAAATGGCGTGATGCTTCAATGAACCGCAGCTATTTTGTTTGAAGAAGAGTGATTTTCCCCTTTCCTCAGGTATAGGTCATTTAGGGAGGATCCAAAACCAAAAAGTTCATTCTCAGCTTTGGATACAGCAAAGAAATCTCCCCCTAAGGTCCATTTAAAAAGCTATTCAGGAGCTTTTGACTGTATCACAAGAGCTTCATCTTTATCAGCTAAATTCCATGACAAGTAGATAAAAAATATATCTAATGATGAAGATCATGTGCTGTGATCGGAAGCCCCCAGCTACTCAATGGAATGAAAATAATTTAATCAAGAACAAAAGAATATTGTGATTTTCTGACATAACATAACTCAAGGTCCACTTACTCGCTTTGGTGAAGAGTGAAGCTTACATCTTTTGGAATAGAAGATCTGAAAGTGCTGTGCAACAGCTCACGTGTCCAACTGAAATGATGAAGACCATGTGATGTGGTGGAAAGCTCCTAAAAAAGAGGCAGCAAGTGGACCTTGAGTTGGGATTATTTTGTCAAACTACTAGTTATTTGTAAGTTCAAGAATAAACTATGATTCTTGACTTTACAATTTCTTGTATGATTTTCAGAATATAATAACAACAATAATAATAATTAAAGATGAAGAAGAAGAAGTCGTCTTATCTGTACTTTAGCCTTTTGACCCGACATGCTCCACTAAGGTATTTCTAATCAAAAGGTCGCTTTCTTTTAAGCTCACACAGATGCATTGTGGGTGCCATATCTTTAAAATCTGCTCTGTGTCGAAGCAGTGATGTTACAGCAAATATTTGGCTTTTGACTGCTGATGTAAAGCAGCTGTTTTGACGTTACCCATGAGGGTGTGGACGGACACTCGGCGGGCTTCAAAGAAAGCAGTGGACCATGGAAGTCAGTGTGAAATTGCTCTTTGAAGCAAAATGATGCAACGCAATGACGGGAGGCATTTGTGATGTGCGGGGGTCTGTTTTCGAGGGTTGCTTCTGAGTAGACTTTGTCTCTTGTTTGTCATGTGAAAGATTAGAAATCAGCTCTAAAATAGTTCTTTTATTGAAGGAAGCGCTCAGAGATTTATCTCCAGATAAAAGAAAGTGAATGGAGTGCACTGAAATGACCCTCGGACAAACACTGAACTGTACATTGTTAATTCACAAAGCCCTGATAGAAGTCGAGAGACGCGTGATTCTGCAATGTATGATCAAGCGTAATAAAAAAGTTAGAGGCTGAAAGAAAAGTCTTAGAACATTCAATTGAAGAACCCTTGCAAGAATCCCCATCAGTAAGAGTAGTCTTTTAAAATCAATGATCAATTGTTCAGCGATAAAACAGTAGCTTTCATTAATACATTGCCCGCAGTTGTTTTCTAGGAAACTAGTTTGACTGTGTGAAGCACATAATGGTGTCGTTCCTTCTCCATCTAACTACAGGAAAGAGTGAAAAGGACAAATTGTATCATCATATCTAATCAAAAACACCAGCAGCTACCGTTTCTATGCAAATCCACCAATGACCCTTTCTCTCTTTAAATTCATCAATAACCGATGCTTGTTTCCAGCTTGTTTCTTGATTCCGACACGACCTTTAGCTTCTCTATGAGACGCATCGGGCTTTCAACTGACTTCGGTGAAAACCCATCCAAGCTAACCGACGTAGCATAGCGAGAAAGCCTGCGTAGGTTGGTTGTGAGTGGAGGATGGACGAGTCAAAACAAACAGACTTTCACCCAGGAGACCGCCGTTCATGTCGGAAACGGACACGTCCAAAACTGTGAGAACTTGTCGCCAATAAACCAGCGGCAAAAAACAGTTACCGTATCACACTTGCTCTTACAGTAGCTTGACTATTGAAGGGCTGTCCTTCCATTTTCTGGACATATCTTTACAACTGAGTGTCTCCACAAAGAATCACACAAAGCTCTGTTTTAAGTTTACCAGAGATGTGCTCATAGGTCTCTTTGAAATGAGTTAATCGGCATGAAAAAAGCGTAAAAGAATGACAAATAGACTAAAAGAAATCCAAGTCGTCTAAGACCAAAACGACCGGTTATTATAACAAAGAGGGTGGCAGTGATAGTGCAGCGTGTGTCGATTAAAGTACATTCAAAGTTGCATTGCTCCACAATGAGACCAGTATCGACACACGCGGGAATTCAAGGATCAGGCAGCTGAAAAAGGTCTAGAAAAAAGGTCACGGTTGTGGTTTTGGGGCTGAAAGAGACAAATATACGATGTACGAGAGACTAAATGTAGGTGCGACCATAATTCATCAAAAGGTCACCACTCTCGGGTAATGACGACTTATCCGTAGCAATGCAGTTATTCGGAGCGCCGAACACGTGCCAGAGGAACAAGTCGGCCTCTTATTCTGCTCTACAAAAGCTAATGTCAGTCATTGTGCTCACACAGGGAGGGGCGGCAGTGTTGTTTGGTGATTTCCAGCTGATACACAAACACAAAAGACCTCTGTGTCCGGTGTCGACCACCCTCCCAGTCCTCATTCATCCCTCAGGCCTAGTTCCTGTCAAGCAAGCGCCCCTCCAAAAAAAAAAAAACATACTATCTTTAGCTTCTTTAGCATCAGCCGCTCGTCTAACCCGAAACACAAGAAGCCTCGGTGCTCTCACGGTACATGTATTAAACGCCAGACTCTCGTGATCTTCGGGGAATTTCCAGAGAGCAGAAAACTCCCATGAGAGGAACAACCCCGGTCGCCCGTTCTAAGTCTTATTCATACACACAGCGCATTCCCGGGGTGTTTTGCAAAACTGGTATAATAAAGCGAACATTCAGCATTCCTGCAGCACCTGTGCGGCTTTAACTCGCACTAAGTCCTGCGTGAAGCCCGATGTGACTTCGCTTCTCCACATCAACACTTTCCCCCCCGCTCCAGATAATGTCCCGCTGGTCTGGAACGAGCGCTGGACGGATGGAAATGTACTAACAGGAGCCAGACGCTGCCCGGCAGTCGGATTTATGACGCTCATGCTGGCCTTCACACTTTCATCTTTATCTCACTTAAGAATTACGAAACATTTTGCCTTTCCTTACGACACCTGTTCACCGATACATTTATAGGAGACAACCCTTGAACGATGTGGTGAGTTCTTGGAAGTGGGAAAGAGATCTGGAGATTCAGATCACAGAGGAACACATGAACGGGTTCAATGAGCAATTACAGAGAAGTCAATTAAACCGATTTTAAAACCGATTCATCGCCTCTCTGCAAACCCAAGACTCTTAAGTGTAGACGGTGCGAGAGGCTGGAGATCTTTGTAATCACAGGAGATAAAGATATTACCCTCAAACTTCGTCAATGTTGGGGGATGGAGGATGGAGTGTTTCTCCAAAAGATGCATCACATCTAAAAGTACTCAGTGGATTAATAAGGGCTTGGGATCAACGGTTAACTTACATGGAATCGATTTAATTGACTTTATATTCTGTATTTTGTAGGGTGGGTGGAATGTTGGAGGACCTGCCCCTGTATAGGAGGGAGAAGTGGTGTTTATATCTGTGTTATAGCTACAATAAGTCTCACTGTGGCAAAAGAAAAAAGACCTTGATATAACTGGTGTTTTGTGTTCTATTCATCATTAACCATACAATCCTCTCTGTTGTACCAATAACCCAGATTCTCTCTTCTCTCGGGCTGTGACCCTCACTTCCCCACATTCGGTTAAATCTGCCATCACGCGCTATTCCTTCCCTTTTATCTCCTACGTCACCGCCTTTCCGCCTCTCATTTTCAATTTACGTTCCCCTCCGTTGTGCCGTTGACATGCAGCAAACTGTCCCGACAGCGCTGATCTTTGAGGGGACGGAGAGACAGAAATTGGGGAATCTGTTGTTTATTAGCCCCGTCTACTTTTATTTAACCTCCTCTGTCCGAGTATATGAGTTGAACTCAGGTTAAAACGGGCAGCGCCGCTGCAGTAAACCCTTATAAGGATGCAGAACCTCGTGGGATCAGCATATTTGTACAAGAGGCATTTACAGACCAAATATTGTTGCACTGGTACATTTGGCTTCCAGCCTCAGCTGGAAACAGTGGTTCTTCTGGAATAAACAAGCCCAACATTGTCTCCGTTATAACAAGGATTTTAACAAAATGTGACATTGGCTCGGCTTTTCATCCCTTTCTTTTATTATTCATAGCGCGAGATACTGTCACAAACACGACTGTGAGATAAAAGAGTTTACTAAACACGGGACTCTTATGAAGTTAGCACAACGGCTGAAACTGATAAACAGCTCCGTTTTCCACAGTCTAAACAAAACACGTTTGAGGCTCTCCACCCTGCAGACTCACCAGATCAGTTATTCATGTAAAGTACATTTCTAAATAAAAGACTGCACTTTTCTCGTCTTCTGGTCCTTTAGAGATGATTTAGTGTAAACTGAGACGTATTGTTTGTTTCGACCTGCCAGATGCAGCAGAAGGGTGGAGTCATTGGATAATACACAGTGTTAAGATAAGAGAGTTCGTTAGATATACTTTGCAAACGGGAGTTTTTAGCGGCAGCAGAGAAAACATGTGGGCAGAATTTAGAGTGCTACGTATCGGGCTGCAAACATTAAAGTTATGCACATTTAAATGTGGGGGGGGGGACGACTTTGTTGAGCTGTTCACACTCAAACATGTATTTTCACAGCTGGAAGGCGTAGCGTGCACGGTGCTGTGTGTGACGTCGTTCCCCTTCTTCCTGCTTCACACACTAAATAATGGCAACGTTTCCTCCTGGTGAAAGCTTCTCTTTCCACCAACGTTAGAGGCTTTGATGGGAGGCGTGTTGTAACGTGTACGGTAGAAGATGTAGAACCTGCGGTAACCGACACATTGAACAGATGTAGCTGTTGCAGTAAGGCACATAGAAACTTTGCAGATGGCGCTCACGGCGACGTGTTTACGCGGTAAAGCTTCTGCACCTTTTCACGTGTACGTTAGGGCTATAATCTGTGGTTTTGTGGTGAGTCAGCGGTCAGAGTTCTTACCAGGAACAATAAAACAGATTGTGAAGATATCACGGATGATTGCGTTTACGTGCACGAATGAGTACTGCTGAGGTTTTATGCCCATTTCACAAGGAAATCATGTTTTCTTATTTTTTATGCAGGTGTGAACAGACTTTTACCCGATTACAACGCTCACTTCTTCGCAGGATTATCAACAAGCTGATATGAAATGCACTAACTAACACCCTCTGAGTTTGCATTATGCTGTCTCAGAGAACGCAGCTGACATTTAGGTATTACATGTCTGTCTTTGTCTTTTTTATGATGCACCCATACAGGTATTTGTATTGTTATAAGTATTTGCTCGTGTGAAACAAAACTTAAAAAACAGAGACCGACGCTGTAAAACAACGCCGCCCCTGGCCTACTTCATGTTCGTGTCCTGAGGAGCAAAAAAAAACCACGTCGTTAAAGATAAGATAAGATAAACTTTTTATTAGTCCCACAGCGGGGACATTTTGCAGGATTACAGCAGCAGAGTGGACGGTGCAGTAGAAAACAAAACAATAAAATAAAAAGAGATTAAAGGTGACAGACAGACACAAAGAGGGAGGAGCCAGAGAGAGGATTACTGCAACAGTCAGCTATGAAGGAACGGCCTCCTCCACTGGGGTTTTAATGTTTGTGTTTGTGAACAATACAGAAAGAAACACAAACTAACAGGAAGGTGAACTCCAGAGCAGACTCGCTGTCGTGTACAAACAAGAGAGCCGAGCTAATAACACAAAGTCTGGTCTGTGTGAAACTAAACTCTGAATAAAAGGCAATAACAGTTTGATATCCATCTGCTGTTTCTCGTGTGTGCTTCCTCGGTCTGGCAGGAAAGTCCCTCAGCTAACAGGTCTGTTATCAGGGACCGGCATCGAGGAGGCCCACTGGTGCGTTACCTGTTGTAAAACCTTTACTCGCTGCCTCTAGACTATTAACCGCTAATGAGGAGAGCGAGTAAATCACACACACACACACACAGAGTGACCGGTTGGATCCTCAGAGTAGTGAAATACATCTTGTATTTTATATGTCGGGCAATTAGGGTTCCAGAGTGGCTTAAAATAAGTGAAACAAGAGGGAAAAAGAACATTATTTTGCATTGTAGGAGTATGATCAATGGGATGCTAAATCAGAAGTGTCGTCAATCAACAGCTTTGTTCATCTGTTAATTGTTAAAAACATTTGCTGGATCCCAACTTCTCAAATGGGAAAGTTGTTTTTCTCCCTTTTCTATCATTTTAATAGGAACGTCTTTGGGTTTCGGACTGTTGGTCACACAATGATCAAGAGGATAAACAACAGTGGGAATCATAGATTGTCGCAGCCCTACTATGAACACGCTTTAGAGCCTTGTTGGACCAACAATCTCCTCCCAGTTTCAGCAACGGAACCAGTGAGATTCTGACCATTTGGTGTTCAGTTTGTAGTGGAGCGAATGATGCTGAAAATATTGTCCTTCCTGAATTCGACACAATGAACCACATCAGTGCAAATATGCTAAGAACCCTTCAGCTTTAATTTGTGGCGTCGTCACTCTGGAGCTGTTGCCCATTTGTTTCCCCGTACGCTTAAACAAAACTCCTTCCTTTTACGAGGCCTGAGAAGAACTGCACATTCCTTCTTCCTCCAAATCTACAAACCAATCTGGCTTCAAACAAAGTCCGAGTTACTAATTAATCATCGACCCAGCTCCACGGAGCTACGTTAGCCATCAGACGCAGGTATTTCCTCTCAATCTTGAGTTTTTCTGCACTACACTTCCCCCCAAAAAAAGACATTTTCACGCACACTAAATCTGGACAACACACACAGAGAGGAATGAGGAGCCTCTTAGACCAGATACGTTTTAATAAGTTTGTCGCCGTAGCTCAAAGAACCCCACACACACACACACACACACACACACACACACACACACACACTGCCGGTCCAGGCCTGTCGGGGTCGAGCAGCATATTAAAGTATTGGGTTGCAGCTCCTGCTAATCTGCAGGAGAAACGCTCCTTCATGTGCATACTTGTCCCTCTTTTCCTCTCAATCCTCTCTTTCAGTCCTCCTGTTCTTTTTTTTTCCTCCATACTTGTCCACTCTGACTCTCCTCTGTGTTTCCCGGAACTTTTTTTTCCTTCACTTTTAATCCTCATTCCTCCTCTTCTCTCGTTTCCTCATAATTGTCCGTCATCTTTCGCTCTCTCTGGGGGTTTTTTCCCACCAACTTCTGATTTTTGCCGCTGTATTCTCACACAGTCTGAAGTCAAACCGGTAAGAAAAAGATATTTTAAAGTTTGGACACAAAAGGCAAAACACTAATAATTTGACTTGATGCATTCATGACGTTTGACGTACAATCCTTTGATTTAAATAGTTTTATTTCATTTATATAGTACTCGGAAAAGATGCACATATCAGCTTACACACAGACATACATGTGCATCGATGTGGAGATAAATAAAGCAAGATTCAAATAGAAAGACGAATAAAAGTGGCTCAACTGGTCTTGCATATTGTGCAGTACCAAGACAGAGTTGCAGTGTGGGAGGTGTAGGATCTGGTGTTTTTTGGAGCTCGGCCCACGAGGACTAAAAGTCAGGTCATCACAGCCTCTGCTGCGTTCTACTTTTATGAATTAGTCTCTTTAAAGTCTCCTGGAGAGCAGCGTTAGAGCTGAAACACCTGCTGTGACATCTGTACTCTGGAGAGGAGGCTGTACAAGTGGATGAGACGAGCCAAGAAGGATTTACTCACTTTGGCTGCAGACAACGTGTGAGGAAAAGGACTATTTCTGTCCGTCTGCTGTTCTAAACAGGGTGAAAGAGGAGAGTTCAGGGTTTATTTGTTGTTGGTGTTTTTGCAGCTGGAGAGGTTTTGAAGACTTGTGGCTTTACAGGCTGTCATAAGCCCGTAGAGAGAGACACACACACACACACAAACACACATAAAAGGTCACACTGGCAGTGAACTTGTCCCATCAGAGGCTGCAGGACGATACCCTGGAAACAAAAAGCAACCCACTTAACGAGGTTTTTTTTTTTAGTTTTCAGCCTCGACTTTGGAACAGATCCACCTGAGGATCTAAGGCTGCCAGCTGGCTCATAAGGGGGGTCAACATGTCCTGGTAAAATGTAAAAATCAATTCTTAAAACGAACAGGAGGCCAGTGAAGAGAAGCCAGGATCGGGGGGATGCGAGAAGCCTCGCTGCTGCGTTCTGAACTAGCTGGAGGCGAAAGAGTGACTTTTTAGTTGACGCCAGAGAGGAGGGAGAGGAGGGAGAGGAGGGAGGGATGTCAGCAGTCCGTCAAACCGCAAACAAACATTCTGGAGAGCAAGAAGTGTTGGTGCCCCTTAGGCATGCATGCCATGCGGTCCTGCTTGTGACCTTTTAACCCATATTCTCTCTTTAGACATCCCTTAAACAAAAGGTGACTGTGATAAAAACTAGAAGTTGCGTGCAGAGCTGCTCCTTATATAACCGCTGGAGTGAGATATCTGGCTCACTTGACAGAATATATGCCCGGGGAGCCGTCTGGGTTGTCCCAGAAGCCACGGCAGAATCTAAAGAAGACAGATTTACGCCGTCTCCTGCTCCTTTGTTGCAGCCGAATGCTGCTCACGGCAGCCAAGATAAATACCAATGACGTGGCTCCACCAAAAAAAACAACTCAACAAGCCAACAAAACACTTGATTGAGCAACAGACAAATAATGACAAAGGTCAATTTACTGTAGATTGGGATCATTGTTGTTCAAAGATTGACGCTTCCTGTTCTTTAGTTTCATGCCGTTTCTGCAAAGCTTTCCTTCCTCCGAATGTATACAAGACGACTCAATAAGAAAACCACTAAAAAGTGGTACTGTTGTGTTTCTGTTCTGTCTCTATGACTTTTACGATTCCCTCCTGGTTTATAATGTCTTTTTCTTAATCTCTCAGGGAAACATTTGGCGGCGTCTTTTAGTATACAACTGTAATGTCTGTTGGATATGTTTTATTCTAAGCGGATTGCAGATGTGTGCAGGATTATTGCCAAAGCTAAATTCCCCCCTTGGGGACAATAAAGTATATCTTAATATATCTCATGCTACTGTTAAATACAGAGAAGAAGAAGAAGTGTACATGTATAGAGGTCCTTTCTCACGGTCACAACTAAATTATCTTGTTACATGAATGAACATTTTGTCTTATTTTCTTATCCAAATAAATGTTAAATTACTTCAGATTACTTTCTATGTAAATATATAAAAGGTTTTGCTTTCATGGATCTTTATGGTACAAATAACCCATTTCTGATAGCGAGGATCAGCTGTTATAAGCTTGACATTGGTGTCTTTCGGTGTTAAATTCGTGAACGAAAACTACAACTAAATATGTTCGTCAATGAGTAAATCAACATGCGATATCGTTGCAGTTTAAGAAACAAAAACCTTTAAAAAATCTCTTTGTTTTCATTGGCAATGAAGAGGAAATGTGATATTATATTATTATATTTTAATGTAGCAGTTTTGTTCAATATCTTGGCTAAAGTTGTTGCTAACGTTCAATATAATCTGATGACTAAAAGAAGAATAACTAAAGCCACACTAAAATTACTTCTAGTTTTTTTGAGTAAGTAAACTAAATCTTGACTAAAAAAAACAACACGAGGTCGACGAAATGTTATTAAAAAAAACAAACTAGCAGGGAGATTTAACGACAGACTACGACTAAATTAAGAAAAACAAAATCGGACAAATTTAACTCTAGTTTAATTTACATCACGCTTCTGTCATCAACAAAGAAGCCTTCATCATCTGGGATTATCTCATAATGTCAGTAACTGAGCTTTCAATTAACCAAATGCATCACACTTAAACCACCTGTGGAGCCAAGAATGTACCGTTACTAACGAGTTACACCTGATTACAGGCGTGTTTTTACGTCTACGTTGTTGCTGGTGTTTTGAATATCAGGACCCGTTTTCCTCCCTTCAGAAGACGGCATTTCATCACGATTAAAATGAGGACTTAATTGGGCACAGCCAGAGGTTTATCTGTACTTGGTTGAGTTATTTTATTTTCCACGTCTCCATGGAAGTCTCCTACTGGAAATAAATTCTCAAATCGTCTCATTCATTTTCTCTAATCTAGTGTCTTTAGGATTCATTTCAAGCAGGGGTTTTTTTTACGCCTTTTACTGCGAGTGCGTTAATATCAAACCGCATATGATGCAAACCAGATGCAAACATGCGAGTAAGAAAACACGGTAAGTGGACGATAACTCTGCGTGACGGCGGTGTTCACCTTTAAATGTACAGCTGGTCAGAAGCCTCTCAGGAGGCCGTAGAAAGCTTCCACCGCTGTGCGGAACATAAATTATGCATGAAGCCTCGGCGGAGTTCACTCTTTAGCCATCCGATAGTTTCCCATGTGAGCGTTTAAGCTTCTAAAAGACAGCAGACGGGAACTCCTATTGAAAACACGTTGCCCCGAAACACAGGCCCGAGAGCGCTCAGTGGGTCCAAGCGGCTTTTTTTTTACTTTTCTTGTTCAACCACAGCCACATGCTGGAGGCAATTTCCCCTCTTTTATTTAAGTGTGCGTGGGTCATTTTCTGCTTTCGGGACTTTGAGGAACGCAAGGCGGAGACGGGCACGACACGCCCGGTGCTTTGCTGTATTGGGTTCCCCTTAAAGTATAGAGGGTATACACTGCATTCACACACACACACACACACACGCCAAACCCCAGAGCCATCACGTCCAATTAGCCGGGCAGCGTCAAGCATTCGGTTTGGGGAGAAAACGGGCTCGCTGCCAAGCGTAACACCACGGTTAGAGCTGGAAGACGATTTAAAAACACCGGTGGAATTCATCATATTCAAGGTTTTGTGGCTTTTCAGCACATTAATCAGGGAGATTTATACCACAGGGGGGATAGTGCCTTGCTTAAGGGACTTTAGACAGCCCACATGACTAGCAACAGGTGATTAAACCTGTGACCTTTTGCTCGGAAGTCGGTGGTAAAGGTAGAAATATGAAAAAGAGGAGAAAATAGAGACAGGATGTTAGAAAAAGAAAATTCTTACAACTGAAAATACATTCAAAGGAGCGACTGAGGTTTGATTTACAAAGTGAGAAAGACAAAAACAAGGTCACCAGAAAGAGCTCATGTGTGTGTGTGTGTGTGTGTGTGTGTGTGTGTGTGTGTGTGTGTGTGTGTGTGTGTGTGTGTGTGTGTGTGTGTGTGTGTGTCTCCATCTGGTGAAGATGAAACGGAGTTGAAATGATGATGTATCGCTGACAGAGACAGCACAGAGAGGAGGCGTGTGCCGTCGGCAAGAAAAGAGGGAGAGGTTTATTGTTGGGGTTAATTACTGTGCTGATGAAAGGAGGAAGAGGAGGAGGAGGAGGAGGAGGAGGAGGAGGAGGAAGACGTGGCCCGTCTTCTAACTTCAAACCAGACTTAATCAGAACCTTGTTTGGAGCACGATATGGCACATTCAGACAGCAAAAAACAGGGACATGGGACTTTAAAATACCACCATATACACTAAAGTGACAGAGTTTTCCCACAATGCAATGCATGACAGAGAGGGAGGAGCTAGTTCTCTGTGAAGATTATTCTTTACAGTAAAAGTTAAGATGTGTTATCCAGGTCAAATGAAGCTCCATTCAAGTGTCGAACACATCTCAAACTCTTGTTACTGTTTGTTCTCCTCTCACATCGTTGACCTGTTGGTTTTCTTTCAGGTGACGGAGAACATCATCTCCAAACAAACCTTCATCGGTGAGGAACTCTCTCTCTCACACACACAAACACCACAATGCAACAACCGCCATTTGTATTCTAACACTTTCCTTTCCTCCCCTCAGAGGCCAGAACCATGCCTCGCTCCTTCAACACCTCGGGGTCAAAGTTCATGACCTCGGTGGCCCAGAGGCCGTCGGCCCACTTGACCCTCAGAGACAGCAGCTCTCAAGGTGAGGCCGCGTTCCTTTAGAAGGTTGAATGAAGAGTGGTAAAGGGGATTATCACAGACGTTATATTGTGTTATTAAGATGTCAGGTTAGAGCTTTATGAGCTTCATGGCTGCTGGAATACAGATGTTTCTATTGTGTGCTAAGCAATAAAAGCATAAATCTGAATAAGAACAAAGAGGAGACACGTTACCGCATGCTGCTTTATAAGAGCGAGAGACACAACATGTTTAGTAACACTTAATTCACTATTTATTAATAATGGTTCTCATAAGAGTCATTGATAGTTGATTAAACTTAAGTAAAGAATTATTTTCCTATTATAAAGCAATGAAATGTAAATAATCATCTTTACAAATTGTTACTAATGCTCTCATTTATCTTTCTTTATAACATTTACTTTATTAAGTATTTGTTATGATTTCAACATCATTTTTAAACATCATAGTTATACATTTACTAATGGCTGATAATTTATTCGTAAACCGTTTATAAACATATGAATGATTTTATGAAGTTGCAATTGATGATTATAATACTTATAATAATGGTTCATATTTTGTAAAGCATCTATAAAAAATATTTACATATTATAGTTCGTTAATAATTGGTTTCTGTTCCATCTATGTAACATTTATTGATGTTTTACCAACGATTCTTTTACAATTAAATACTTAATATCATTTATAAAATGTTAAACAAATATAGAATGGAATTATCAGCTATGATTCATTTTATCATTTATAGATATAATATTAATATAAATTATTTCATATTACTCAAAATAATAAGAATTATAGCATTAGTAATAATAAGTAATAATGATTAATTATCATTTCATTGTTATCAGTAAAATAACTATTAACTAAAGTCTTCATTTATTAATGATGTTATTACAAAGAAAAGAGAAAATCAGACTCAAAGTGCGTTAACTCACAAAATATTATTTAGATTGCATCATTCGTCTTTAATCTTTGTCTGTCACTTCCTGCTCGCCAGAGGCTGTTTTATCCTGGAATAAACTGTATTTCAGCAGATTCTGTGAGGCGTATCGGCCGTAAAACAGATATTTATTGGGACTGTCATTACACAAGAATAATGGAGCGTATGCATGTTGTAAAGCACGCAATTCTAAGCAAGTTGGAATGTGGTTTTCGTGTGTGTGTGTGTGTGTGTGTGTGTGTGTGTGTGTTTGCACTGTCCAGACTTTTGTATTGCTGCATCAGAGACTGGCGTGCGAGCTGAAGGGTGTTGACAATCTGGCAGAGGCCGACTGATGTTATTTCCAATGAGTTGACAAAGGGCAAAAATGGTGTCACGTGTGTGTGTGAGTGTGTGTGTGTGTGTGTGTGTGTGTGTGTGTGTGTGTGGAGGGAAGAAGGAAGAGAGGCTGTGGTTCACACACACTCAGCCTGGATTTCTCATAAGGAAGCACGACAGAAAGAGACTTTGATGTGTCTTAAGAAATACGCTATATATGAAGGAAACAATAGTGTGTTGGGGAAGTTAGTGCATTCACACACACACACACACACACACACATAAAGTAGAGAGACAGGAAATGATGCAGAGGTGATGTATATATAAATATAAATATATTATTTTTTTCCTCACCAGCAGGGTTCCCTCCCTACCCGATCCCCACGCCGGGTCTCCACCAGTCCTGTCGCCACGTGGTCCGCACGTGGGCCAATCAGAGCTTCGGAGCTCACCTGCACAACATGACGCTGTCCAATGGGAAGCTGCGAGTGCCTCAGGACGGGCGGTACTACCTGTACTCACAGGTGAGCAGACTTTGTTTTTAAGTTTTATGGAGATATGGTGCAAACTTGTTCCTCTTTCCACTATTTTAACAATAAAACAAACAGAAAATTTGTACTTTAGTTGCCTATCAATTTTGTTTGTCTATAAATTAACAGGAAATAAGGACGAATGTCCAAAGAAAGTTCTCAGAGCTCAAGTTGTAAACTTATGAACTCAAAGAAATTCAGTTTATAATAATTTTCTCAGATAAAGAAAAGCTATAAATCCACATTTTGGTAATCCTCACACATTCTTGGATACATTTTTAGGATTAATAAATCAGATGATGGTGTTTTTTTAGATGCATGCCTCTACAAAACGAGTGGAACAACCCTAATATGTGTTATATCTCCCTGCTCCGCTCTCTCCTGCCTCCAGGTGTATTTCCGTTATCCGTCCCCAGCAGCCAGTGACGGAGACCAGCGCAGCGTCAGCCACCAGCTGGTGCAGTGCGTCTACAAGAAAACCTCCTACCCGAGTCCCATACAGGTACGTGAACCCCACGATCATTCTCAGCGCCGTCGAGTGCTTCGGAAACATCCGTCTTACCTTTTCAACCGTCCCCCCCTTTTCTTTTTGCATCCAGCTCCTGAAGGGGGTGGGAACGAAGTGCTGGGCTCCGGACGCCGAGTACGCCCTGCACTCCGTCTACCAGGGGGGGCTGTTCGAGCTGAGGGCCGGCGACGAGCTCTTCGTCTCCGTCTCCTCCCCGACCATGGTCAACGCCGACGATTCCTCCAGCTACTTTGGCGCCTTCCGCCTGGACCTCTGAGAGGAAAGGATGGGGAGAATTATTGTTAAAAAGGAGCAGATGGATAAACGGGACGGGGGCCTTTTGAATATCCGTGTACGAGAGTCATTTAAGGCAGAGCTGTGGGATCTTGGATTCCTCAACGTTTGCTTGGACGGATACAATGAAGGACGGAAGGATTTTTTTGGGGGGTTTGGAGGCTTCGCTTGAGTGAAAGGACTTCCTTACTCTAAACCTAACCGCCGAGAGCGAGATATACAAAGATACATGTGCAGTCACGTGAAAAATAAACGTGAGGATGTTGATTCCTTCCTGTCCCGTCTTGGTGGAAGGAAAATTACGCTTTTTGGACGTCCAAACGAGAAAAACACACACTAGAAACCTTATAATCGCTCATAAACATGAGGCCACCCTGCTGCCCGATTCCCCCCAAAACAACACATGAATCTCAGTATCTCTCGCACGTCAGCCGCCCTCTTCTTGTGGGAAGCAGTCGGGAACCCCTCGGATTTGGATTCAAGACCGAAGAATGTACACATAATTAAAAAAACTAAAAAAAGGACGGACGGTGGAACGGTAGCAGAAAAGAAAGTGAAATCAAACCAAAGCAACAAAAGTGGAATGAACTTGTTTTTTAAAGCGTGCCATCAGAGTGCTGTACATATGAATGGCTGAGAGTGTTAGACAATGAACTGTGGTGATTTTGAAAGTAATTCATATGTATTTTACACGGACTGGACTTTAAACCACTTGGAGGACTTTATACACTAGATCTGTGGATTGTCTTTAAGAGGAGGAACGCTTCGTCTGGATACAGTAATGAGACTGAGAGAAGCAACACAGAGCGCCTTTTTATTTAACAAACGAGTCTGCAAGGAAGAGGAGGAATGAAAAGCAGGAGGAGGAAGAGGCAGAAATCTTGTAAAAAGGACAATAAGAACGAGGCCGGCAGCGGAGGAGAGGGCGGTATGCAGCCCGACCGGTCTGTGTTGATGATCTCTCTTCTGTCTTTCACGTCACAATCTCTCTTTTCTTGTAAAGAATGTTTAATATCTCGTCTTTCTGGTTCGACTCTGTGAAGCTGCACTCGGTTAGTAGTTGAAGGATCGGTCGAGCAACCGACCAGAAACAGAACAGAGCGGCAACAAGAAGACGGCTCGTCGCACAAACACAACAACACAGACGCAGACAAGGTTTAGATTGTTTAGAGTCGCTTCACGTTAAAAATACACTCGCTGAAACGTCACTAGACGCATCAAACAACAATCACTTTTGCACCAAATTTAGCCGAATCTTCTGTACCTGCAAATCACCGATAAATGAAAGATGTCACGCAACATTAGAAAAGGTCCAGAGGAGATTTGAAGGCACACAAAAATACAAAAGACTTGCATCGTTTTAGCAGATAAAACATTAAAAGAAAACTCTTTTCATGGAGGACAGGGGACAGTTAGCTTAGCTTAGCACAAAGACTGGAAACAGCTAGCCTGGATCGTGAGTGACGGAATCCTCCTGCAGGCTAGCGGTTTCCACTCTTTGTGCTAAGCTAAGCTAAGCATCGATTTGGTACCAAAGTTATCCTTTAAATTCTTTGCAAGACAGCAAACAAAATGCCAAACTCGTCCTTTAATATGAACCCACCAGCCCCGTGTCATTCTAGTAATAGTTAACCCGATTAAAAGTGAGCTGCCAACAAGAACACAAAGAGTGAATTGGTGACGCAGCAGCAGAACTGGAAACACGGACACATTCACAGGAACACGTGCAGACATTGTGACACTGAAACACATATAAATCAGTTCAAACAGAAATAAAAGATGAATTTAAGGAAAAGGGCCACGGAGCGGACTTACTAACAAGACACAGACGCACATAAAGAAAGAGGATATTCACAGACATAAACCATGCACCGACTAGCGCCGACTGGACCCCTACACGCTGTTTTTATCTGGCAACACACACACACACACACACACACACACACACCACCTCCAGACTCGTCTGTGCTCCGCAGACACACACATCATGCCGTGTCACATTGTAAAGACACAACACACACTCATTTATCCACACTGCCATCTGGTAGTTGTCAGTGATCAGTCGGAGGCATGCAGTGTGTGTGTGTGTGTGTGTGTGTGTGCACCCATGTTTGTTCAAAGGCCTCAGACAATTCATAAAACTAACACACACATTGTGTAGCTTCTATTTGTTTTCCCTGAGAGAGAGAGAGAGTTCACACACACCTTTGTGTATTTACTCGATGCCTGGTTACCGTATACGTTTGTTTCATAGCTCACACACACAAACACACACACGCCGTTTATTTTTCTGTGCAAAGCACAAAATTGGAGACAAATTTCATTTAGTTTGATTGCTGTTTTTAGCTGCTATGTTTTGTTCTTTTTTTCCGCTGGGTGGCACCTGCTCAACGTTTGGGTTTCTCTCCGTCACACGACACGGCGTAAAGCTGGACCTCGGGTCGGTTTATTATCCGGGGTGAACTTCAACAATCATTTTTCTTCCTTGCACTCCGACCGGCACCAACAGATCACGAAAAACAATGTCGAGCGATGGCGATACACACACACACACACACACACACACACACACACACACACACACACTCGGATTACAGCGGCGTAGAAGCCCCTTCGGGCCAGCTGGGAAAACTTTTGCATTGAATGTGTCTGTTTGTACTGGACGGTTTTGTAGCTGTGAACATGTGTAGCACATTTGTTGCTGAGAAAATAAACAAATATTTGAAGCTTGAATGTGTACGTGGACATTTACAGTGTGGAAGTCATGAAGAGCTATTGTTTCAAAGTATTGTTTTAACGACTAGATTTCAGCAGTTACGGCCTTCACGCGGTCATATTTAAATGCTTTACAAATGCTCATATGTAATCTAGATCACCCTCCAGGGGGTCACAGGATTAAATTACTAAATAAACGTGAAAGAGGAAAAAGTAGAACACATTTGGATTAGTTTGGGGAATTTATTCTGGAGTCTTTGTTCGATAGTTGATTTGTTTTAAAGGAGCAGTGTGTAGGATTTAGTGACGTCTAGAGGTGAGGCGGCAGATTGCAACCAACTGAATACCCTTCAGAGTTTAATTTGAAAACATAGTTATGAATATTATATTTCATTTCTGCCAATAAATCTCCATAAAACAATCAGTGAGTGACCAGGAAATCATTATATTTGACCTTATAAGTCATTCTAAAACGCTTCATAATGTGTTATGATTCTTGTTATTAAGTATAGTTTGGATGTTTAAGTGTTTATAACTGATTAAACTGTGCTAATAGCCGATTATAACACATTATAAGTATGTTAATCATGAACTATAGACCTGGAGAGCTATTTTAATCTAGACTTCTAGGTCAATGCTCACCAGGAACTAGTCTGCTGCCGACTCCTGACCTTTCACCTCCCTGTGCAGCAGCGCGCCAACGAGACCAGAAAATACCTCCAGAGATCAATGAAGCTGTGAAGAATCCCTTTGTTCATGCTTCTTCGCAGGCAGCACAACACCACGACTCTCGCTGCTCAGTTAATTAAAGTCTCTCCGAGTTGAAATGTTTTTCATTTGCAGAACCCCGCAGAGTGAGCTTCCTCATCTCCGTCACACTTCACTGTGGGTTAGATGATGAAGAAGCCCGCTGCGTTAGAGCCACGCTCTTTTAATCTTAACCACATTAAGTGTTGGGGCCATGTCATCTCAAATCTGCTCAATAATTCATGACATGTAAACCAAACGCTGAAGTAAGTATGAATAGAGAACGGTTTTATTGTTCTGGCTCCGACTCTCAGTTTTGAGGGTGTTTAACGTCGTTCACATCCACATTAGGTGATCGGTGTTTTCATGATTAAGCTGGAATGCTCTTGACCGGCCATCTTACCCACAGACCGTATACAAGAAGTGGACGAGGTCATCGTGACGTCACCCGTTGCTTTGTGGACGGATGTTTTGAAGCCTCGAGTTCGGCGATTTTCGCCATCTTGGATTACGGCCGTCGCCATGTTGGTTTTTTTCCACAACCAAAAAACAGAAGTTACCATATTTGGACTGTAGAGGAGTGACCGTTTAAGTGACGGCCCTAAAGCATCCCCTTCTTTATGGTCTGTTTGACTCTAAATGGACCATAATCTACTAAATGAACATCATGATGTATTGAAGAAGACTTGAAACTAGAGATTGAGACCATAAACTCATGTTTACAATGTTTACTGAGGTAATAAATCAAGAGAGAAGTAGAGTCATTTTCTCATAGACTTCTATACAATTTTACTTATTTTTGCAACTGAATGATTATGCAAATTTAGACACGAAACGCCGGAGGGCTTACAAACAAAACCAACTGTGAAGAACCAAGACGACAACGAGTGAAACCGGTAAAGCGCCATAAACCAACCTCCACAACGCTGAGGAGAGATTAACTGTGAACTCAAATCTCATTTTCATGGTTTACTTTATTGCCTTTATTCAAGCCCTGTAAAGAAAGAAGTCAAGTATTAATAAATGCATTATAAAGAATGATGATTTTTAAGACTTGGCAAAACCTGACAGAGAAAAAACAAGACCAGAGAGCCCCTCAAACCAACATTTATTTACTACAATTACTTTATTATGTTTACATTACCGTGTTAGATTTCAGTCTACGAAGATGTGGGGACTCTGTAAACAAAAAGCTGAGCTCAACTTGACTTTAACGTCACTCACTGTCTTTCAGATTCAGCGTGCTGGAGTTCAGAGAAAAAAACAACCCGACTGCACTGAAGTCTCCGATTCCCATGAAAGCCTCGACCAAACTTCCCGGCCAAACCCTCGACCTTTCCCTCTGCTCACCACACATGCAGCACCAAAAGAGCATTCACGCCGACATGGTGATCGTGTATCAGATGTGGGAGAAAAGTGCAGCTCAAACTTGCACTTCTCAAAGGAAAACAGTTTATTAGCCAATTAAAATCAGATCAGCCGGACAAAACTGCTTATTGGAGTGTCATTTCATATAATATATATATTTGAGTTAGGGAGAGTGTGTGTGTGTGTGTGTGTGTGTGTGTGTGCTCTGACATTTGAAACTAACAGTTAGCCGTCTCTGCTGTGAATCCAATACGAGACCACAGCCCAATACTGTTTAACTTGGCAGTTGTGTTTGTATTGTTGAATAGCTCCCATGTTCCATATTTACGTAAAACAATCTCTGTGTGTTATTACTTCGGTCTTGTGTTTGGCTCTGCACAAAAGTGCTTTTCCATTTCTAAAAGTTCGTAGCGTTAGAAAACTGCCAGGCGGCCAGCCGTACGCATCGTCCATCATTTGTCCTCCATCAGTCGTGGGGGGGAAAGATACCGAGCGGTTACTGTGAATCACGCAGTGAAAATCAGCACCGAGACCAGCTTCCAGCTCCGCGCTGAGCTCCCATCCACGAGATCCATGCTGTGTTCATATTTTTAAAAGGGTTGCGGCTTGCTGAACATTCGAGTTTTTAAAATCGTCCAAAAGCAACAGTTTCTTTTGCTTGGAGAGTGGAAAACAAAACCAAGCCACCGCTGGTTACTGGTGACACAAATGTAGCAGATTATTGTCTATAATAGTGTTGAAAAGGTTCCCTGTGGACACCTAAATTAATTGTGTGTATCTTTGAGGACTAGTAACAGAATTTATTCCTCATGAAACATTTGTAAAATCAACTTTTAGATAGTTTACACCTATGTTTGCTGGCTAGCATCCCTCTTCTGTCTTGCTTCCTTTGGTGCACTGCTACATTTCTTTGCCACGTTAGCGCCACCGACTGTTGACCGACCGACTGTGTATCGCGTCACCTCTGTATGTGGTACCACTCTTAATTAAAAACATTGCCAAAGCTCCCACACTCATTGGCTCCTCCGGGTGCATCTGAACCAATGAGATTAGTTCTGCTTCCACACATGCCACAAACATCTGTGGCTCATAAAATGTAGGATTGCTAAATAAATAAATGAAAAGTGAGTGAGAAATCCTCCCCCAGTTGTTACTGGTCCACAATATTGGAAAGTATGCCGCGGTGTCGTGCGGCCGGCATCGAGATGGTCGGAGGAATCAACTCATCGCGAACCAGACTACAATGTGTTCCTGTTGCCGAGGTTTGTGCACGAGTGCGACTAAACGAAAAACAATGTTTGTAGCGGTGTAATTACATTTGGCTAATTCATGAAGTGTGGCCATAGAAGACGGAAAATGTAATCCAGACCACCAGCCCTCCACAATCCTTTCAGAGTACATTTGAGAAGAAAAATAAAACACAATTCAAACAAACTATACTTGTGAGTACAACTCATGAACATAACCCGTGAAGAGGTGAGGACAGGCTTCAGAGGGATGTGATCGGGATCTCATACGAATACAAGTCATAGCCCACAATGAGTAGGAACACACGTCTGTTTTACTGTACCAGTTTATATTCAAAACAAGTACGTAGTACTGCTCATTTCAGCCGCCTACAGGTTCTCAGCTGTTCCAGGGGTTTGATTGAGCAACCTCGTGCTTCTAAATTCACGCTAAATTCTATGGAAAGTACTTTGTACATTTTATATGAATGTACAGTAGATCTTGTTCAATACAAATATTGTCCCGTCCTTAGAAAAAAGGTGCTAAATATGAAAATGGGAGCATTTTTATTTTCTCTCAACGGTTGAGCCGGTGGCTTGCAGCCAACGGTGCTAACAGCGCAAACTATGGTAACAGTGCAGACGGAGCTAACGGCGTTTAGCTTTTTAAATAATGCTCTTTGTGTTCAAATAAAGTGCCTCTTAAGTCAGTGTTGAGTCTGTGGTATCAGTACTTTTACTTCAGTAAAGGATCAGAGCCGCTGTGATCGACTACAGACGCCGTCTCAACTTAAATTCTGGCCCCACACTCACACTAACACGTGTACATTATGTTACTATTCCTACAATAACTCCCCACAGCCGTTAGAATAACAAATGTTTTAAATCAATTTGATTCAAAGGTAAATCCAGGAGCGACGCTCACCTTTTAAGGACTTGTATTACCCGGGGACATCCAGTGGGGGACTGTCGGTAATGTTGACCCCATGTGAATCTACCGTGTCTTTAATTTGTCGAGTTGAAATACCGGCACAAGTTCCCGACCATCATGTTGTCGGGGCGGAGGGCTCCTGATAATACTGAGCAAACAGAGCTCGCCGGCTCAAATTGGCTTTTGGCAGATTTCGTCCTTTTCTTCCTGTGAAACACGAACGCACGAGTGAAGTTAACGGAGGAATGTTTTCTTTTACTTTGCAAAAACCTCACAACTGCTGCTGCGCCTCAAGGTGGAGACCAATGAAGACGGAGTTTAATCAATGGATGAATAAATAAATACAATCTTAGAGGACACCATTCTGCCCATTTGGTTCCTATTTTGTTGGGACGACTTTGGAAGCAGATCGTGTCTTTGAAATGTGTTGTGAATTTCAAACATGCCTTTATTCCGTTTGAACCAGCTGCCAACAGTTCAGCGGGAGATTCGTCCTTAATAGAACACCATAAATATCCGCTACAAATGGCTCTTTAAGCTTTGAGCCATCGGCTGTTTGTTCTGCTTTTAACCCTTCATTTACAGGCTGATGAAATAGTCACTATAGGTATTAGTTTACCATATTATATGATACAGATGTTTACACCGTGGTATTACAACTTTTACTTAACTAAAAGTTCAGAATACTTCTCCCACCACTGGCTACGATGTAACGATGGCACAAGAGGAGAAGACTAAATCAATTATAAATTAAACTTTTAACTGAGAGGCTTTTTCCTTCATTCAAAACGTCCTCTCTTTAAGTTAAAGTGTCACATTTGCTACAAATTGTTGAAAACTTTAATCTGAAGTTAAAAAAACAATAATCTCAAAAGAAGATTAGTAGGAAGAAGCAGAGATGGAGAACAGGTTTAGAGGCCAAACCTGTTCTCTGTCCACCTGGACCATGAGGTGGATATCAGACCAGTGGTTTAACATCTGTTACTCCAGAGCCTCACACAAGCATTTCAAATACAGAACAAAAGTGGCAGTTTATTCTATTTTATTTCTCAAAATTGGACCAGTGGAGTCTTTGATATCACATTTCAAACTGTGCCTTTAAAAAACAGTACTTCACAGTTCTTTGACGAGTAGATCGGTGAGATCAGGACGGATAACACGGACCACAAAACCAAAACTAGGAGCTGGAACCGAACACAAGTGGATTCTCAGTGGGACCAGCAGCACTACAATCTCATGGAGTTTTATTTGCAGCGCTGCAACATAAACACTGTCGAACCAGAGGCCTGTTTAAATAACTCATGGCAGCGCCGCGGTCCTCGTCCTCCTCGGCTTCCACAAACTTTATCCGCTGATGTAATAGAGTTTGAAGTAAAGAATTTCTGCTGCTGTCAGATTAATCTATTTGATTGATGGACAGAAAAACAGAGTGTTTCCCTTCAAATGTAGAGATATCTTTAACACAACCAGTGTTTAAAACACCAGAACAATGTTAAATAACTTTAACTCTCCAAACAGCAGGGTGTTTATCCTCTGAGAGTTATTGCTTTCATTGGATGCATTCAAAGTGTATATTAAAGAGGCAGGCCTTCTACCTGTATGAAGGCAATACATCATCGGTTCCACGGTTTATTAAGATGACGGATGAGCGTTTTGGAGAAATATCTGCCAGGCTGATGATGAAATCTGTTCTCTCCCGGTCTATATATATATATATATATATATATATATATATATATCTATGTACTTCCTGCTCCATAAATAAGAAGGATCCCGCGTGGATCCGTATGAACCGTGAGGGGTTAGGAAAGGACAGCCACGTTGACTGCATTAACTCTGGTTTAACTTAATAATTTACCGATGTTGGAGCGGCTGTTGGACCGCTCGAGAGAAAGACCGAACTACTGCATCTCCTCACACAGATCGACTGAGACAGACTCGCGTTTCATGTCTTCTTACAACACAATGAAGACCAGGACGGAGACGATGAAGGAGAGGCTCAAGGAGACGCTGGTTAATAGGTCATGCAAATGATCAAAGGGGGGGGGGGCAGCGAATTCGGAGAATGTTCAGTTTTGTGGGATAACGTCTGGCTGATTGATCATAAGCTGCAGTACGTGGATGTGTTTTGTATTTGAAGGCACTCTTTATTACACCGAACATCAATCGTTAAATACATGATTTTATGATCACTACGTGAAGGAGAGACGGACTCCGCTAGGGACGGTATAGATACTCTTAACCATGCAGCTTCTTATTGTGATGGAGTTCACTGTTAGTGTTGGTACCGCGACAAGAGCAGACATAGACGTTTAACAAAAAGACCAACTGTGCACAACCTTCACAACATCGTTAAAGGTTCTACGTGCTGCAGTTTAACATCATAATTAAATCTCGTTGATTTTGCTCTGCATGCTGATAACTATGACTTTTATGAGCGATGGAGGCCATCGGTCTCACCAAACACTTTATCTTGTATCTGTCTCTCTGTGTTTTCATACGAGTGTTAACAAAAGACTTATTGCTGTTTTTTATAACCTGCCCCCCCGATACAGTACCACCCTTCCTGAAACACACAAACCAGCCACCTACATGCATGTGGTTATCTCCATATCAGCATTCTCCTCTCACACACACACACACACACACACACACACACACACACACCTCCTGTATTATTACCCAGCATACTCTCTGTTTTCTTAAGAGCCGGCCAGGAAATTAGTTTCATAAAGCTGCAAAGCACACACACACACACACACACACATAAAAGCCCAAAACATCCTGAAGAGACTAAGTGGGGCCAGACAAGCGCTCAACCTGACACACACACACACACACACACACACGTTTTTAGGGAGAACAATACTACCGTTTAACACACTACCGGTCATTGGGAATGTGGATTTCAGAACCAGAGGGAGTGGTGCCATCAGAATACCTTGCAGGGCAACCACACAATGCAGTTATTCCTGCGTTATTAGAGCCTTTGATAAGGTCGTGAAAGCAGTTGTTGCAGGAAGCTGAAGGAAACGACCTGCAGAGAATGAGAAAATGGAAAGCCGTGTGGCTCAGAGTCTTAACTTCTTCACACACACATCTAAAAAGAAGTAGAATTCTGTGAACAAACTGGAAGGAGGGAGGCACCCGACCTCAGCCAAAAGAAAACAAGCTACGGAGACGGATCGGTGAGCTGCAGAAACTAAATATTCCCTGAGAACATACGTCCGTACCAGTGTGCAGAGTACCCAGAGTACCCAGAGTACCCGTTCTGGATCAGATCTGACAAGCAAAGGGGGTCCGATTAGATCCACAGACAGACGTGAAGACAGACTCCTGGCTGGCTGCGACGGTGGTGGGCCGCCAGGGCCTGCAAAGCCTTCTCTGCTGGCCTAAACACAATCACAAAGTTAGAGCTATTTCATAATCTTTCATAAATACACTACATGTATTGTAATGTTTTTCCCCATTAGCTGATTTTCTCATTGCACAGCTCCTGTGTTGTCCAACTTGAATTCATAAAATACGAGCTTCCTTTTTACAAAATGAAACGTGGCCTTTACTCCTTTAGATATGAAACACTAAAGATATTTAAAAAGGAAATCATCACATTTAATATATGATGTGTAATTATTAACAAAACAGTGGACTTTTATTGTGAAGAATTATAGGAAATTAGCATTGTTAGCAGCTGTTTATTAATGAAAGCAGTCAACTACTACTGCAGAGAGGAAGAGCAGGCAGCATAATTAACGGGGGACTTTTATTCTGAAGAATTTGGAGGAAATGAAATGTTTATCCACCGTTTCACAGCCACGGAATATAACTCGGCTCATTCGGGGAAGAGGAAGCAACGTTAAACCCGATGTCGTAAGGTTACAAAGGATATTTAATTGAGAAAACAAAGAGCTCTTTAGTTGAACATAAGAGAATGGAGGTACACAAAGGTCAACAGGGCTGAAAATACACAAATAAAACAAAAAGAGACTAAAAACATGAGGTCTTCCAGTATGGAAGTACTTGTACTTATTCTTGGTCTGGAAAAAAAGTGATATGCATGTAAAAACAATATACAAAGTGATGAACCAGTGACCGGAAGTGACCATATTTTGACTGAGGAGGAGTTGCGTAGAGACCTGTCAATCACTGTGTAGCCCCGCCCCTAAAGCATACCCTGCTTTATGGTCTGTTTGACTCTAAATGGACCATCACTTACTAAATGAACATCATGCTGTATTGAAGAAGACTTGAAACTAGAGATTGAGACCATAAACTCATGTTTACAATGTTTACTGAGGTAATAAATCAAGAGAGAAGTAGAGTCATTTTCTATAGACTTCTATAGAACCAGAGGAGTCGCCCCCTGGTGGACACTAGAGAGAATGCAGCTTTAACACATGACACTGATTACAGACCCAGAAACGTCCCAAAATGAAAAGAAAAAATAAATCCAGGCAGAGCAGAGTCTCCTCGTGGTCAGAAGTGATGATGGAGAGGAATTACCTTTGTATGAACCAGTGGCGGCTGGTGGAAAATGTTCTTGGTAGGGCTGTGCCACATCCAATCAATTTCAGCAAACATCCCAGAATGATTTAATGCAAACAAATTAAGGTATCAAACGCACATTACTACTTTGCAGTTAAATATTTAACATTTATTCCAACACGAAAAAAAGCAGTAAATAACACTTTCACAAACACGTCAGGACATCTTATTTTAGTCACCCTCACAGGGAATTCAGTATAATATAATATATATAACATATAATAATATTCTGTATAATATAATAATATATATATATATCATATAATATTCTGCATAATATAATAATATATATATCATATAATATTCTGTATAATATAATAATATATATGTCATATAATAATATTCACTATAATATAAAACACACACACACACACACACACACACATATATATATATATATATAACTATATATCCATTTCTCAGACAGGTGCTTCATGTCCCTCACTCCCTAACTGTCCATGCTGGTTCTGTCCCCGTTGTTTTAAAAAGATAAATAAGTTATTATCATGACGTCATCCAGCTAGTCAAACCTGTCTGGTGTACAGCTAGTAGAGAAGCTTCATGTACTGCTTCTCTTTCCTGCTAGTCTGCTGTCTGATTGTGAGGTCAGGCTGATCTGGGATCAGCTCTTTCAGTAGTTTCTCCTCTCAGTTCTCCTCTCAAACGGGTCTTGGAGGAGTAGTGCTCGCGCTGGCGCTCTCCTGTAGAGACTTCTCCTGACGAGAACGCGCAGCTTGGGGCAGGAAAAAAACTGCCCCAAGCTGAATCTATTTGAGGACGCTGATTGGCTGAATTGTATGTCACTGATTTATATCTTTACTCAGCATTGGCTAAACTGCTTTATAGACCCGCCTCTTTGGGGCAGTTTTTCCAGCGCCCCAGCCAGCTGAGACGTGCACACACAGAGAGGAAGAGCAGACAGGCAGAGAGGACAAGCAGGAAAAGCATATATTTACCGCAGATATCATATTTTACACATATTACTGGGTGATTCCATGTTTCAAAAACACAAATATTGACAATTTGTATAGTTTATTTTTATTTTAAATTTTATTTTTATTTATATTTTTATTTTTATTTTTATTTTTATTTTTATTTTTTGTAGCTCTAGGAGGGGCGGCGCCCTAGCGCCCTCTATGGACCAGCCGCCACTGGTATGAACCAATAAACTGGGTTGTTTTTTTATAGAAAAACGTATAGTGCTTTTTACCAGCCATACAGGCTCCATAACTCCAGGACACGTACAAGAATCCCTTTTACAATATCGTAATATAGTAATACGTTACTAAACACATCTGCGGAGGGTTCTGGAAAAGGCTAAATGGCGCCCAGACTGGGAATGGGATCATTGTGTGGGGATCATGTTTAAAAAGTCTGTAGCATGGCGTACAAATAAACTGGACTGGAGGTTATACTGCGATAGCAATCTGACCCGTGTTGTGGAGAGACTTTGAGAAAATATGAAAAATATATGCATCGCACAAAGAAACCGGTGCTTTCAGACATACCACGACTCAAGTGTGATTAAAGTTCTTGTCAATCTGTTGATGGATACGTTGTATATGGTGTGTGTGGGGGGGGTTCGTAAATGTAATGCATGTGTGAAACATGCCGAGTCATGGAGTGGAACCTGAGTAGAGCGGCGAGTCGGGGAATTAGAGGAAGAATGACACAATTCTGAGGAACGTTCAAGACGCCGACAGAGATGTTTTGGTTGAAATACGATCGATTTTAAAGTAATCTTGGGAACAGGACGACTTCACAGCGGGATTAATAAATACTATGGTGAGAAGTCACATTACACAACAGCTCTGTACTTACTGTGTCAAATAACTACTATTACTACTTCCACTTATCTTTACTTAGATACTTTACAGAACGATCCATGTTTTCAACCTTTTACAATGTAATTATTATACTCTCTAATAGTGTCAGCAAGAAACAAATAGTTTAAGTTTGGTATAAATCATTGCACTGGGTTGTATTACGCTGCACACGTTTCTCTGTAGCTTGTTTTTTAGACTAAAACTAGCTTAAATACGATATAATTCAATGTTTAAAATGTCATCTTTGACTTGCATTGCTCAAAGAGAGATTCCCTGGGCATCCTGTTCAAAATGAATGCTTCAAAATGAAGTGTTATGTGCTTCATTGATCTTTCATAATGGATTCAATCTCCCACACAACAGTACAAAAAGCTGAACTCTAGCTAGCCCTCGTTGGGCTAGCCCTCGTTGGGCTAGCCCTCGTTGGGCTAGCCCTCGTTGGGCTAGCCCTCGTTGGGCTAGCCCTCGTTGGGCTAGCCCTCGTTGGGCTAGCCCTCGTTGGGCTAGCCCTCGTTGGGCTAGCCCTCGTTGGGCTAGCCCTCGTTGGGCTAGCCCTCTTTGGGCTAGCATTAGCTGCATTAGCTAACAGATGTGAGCTGCAGTAGCTTGTTAAGATAGCGTTTTTACAGATATAAATATAAGTGTGTTACCCTAAAAATCATGATTTGCTTACCAGGCAGGGCTAATGTCAGCTAGCTCGGTGCATTTGATGGAGTAGCTGCATGTTGTTTTGTTTGTAATCAGGGTAATTGTCTCCAGACTTGTGCAATTATCATCCTCCTGCACACCTGTGCATAAAGGCCAGCCTCAGGTGCTCACTGTTTAACTTAAGAGTAAATGAGGCCTTTAAACAATTATGCTATTTATAATGTCATCTTTCTGTTCTTACAGGACATTTTTGTGGTACATTTAGTGTCTGTTTTGCAGCATATGATTGTAATAAATCATTAAAAGGTAGAGTTATGTGGACGAGAGAGCACTCGTTTACACTTTCCTGTAATACTAATATTCTCTGTTGACTCCAGATTCATACTTAGTTTGTGATAAACCCATTAAATCCAGAACAAAAGGACAATAAAAAAACAACTATAAAATGAAATGATTTAAAAGGTTAATAGTCGCTCTTTAAGAGGGTTTGGCTAAGAAAAGAAAAACACTTAAAACATAAAGACAAAAGATGAAAGCCTTCGTGTTGCTGTGCGCTGGTGGGATTGTACTGCAGCTTGGCTCGGCCGCACCAGATGATCTCAAGCTCGTTTCCAGGGTCCATGGAGGGAAATCACAACATGCTGTCCAGCAGAGGAACGCGTCGGGAGACATCCGATCCATTTCTTTGTGTGTTGAGGTCAGAGAACGAAGAGACCGGCCTGATCCAAGCCGTCCACACCCAGGAGCCTAATTTGTGATGTTTCCGCCGTTAAACCAAAACCACCAGAGAGAAGATGAATTCATGCGGCGCTGGTATATTCTAGATTACTTCCAGAGTGTGTTTTGGCGCCGTGATACCATTTCTTTCCCACTTTTCTCTGGATTCTAACGCGCCCTTATCACCTCTTTGACCTTTGAGTTTGATCAGCAGCCTCGTTGCCTTCGAGAACTCTTAAGAAAGAAGTGCGTCGCGTCAACTCTCGTGAGACGGCTGCGTGTTCAACCGAGGAATGTCGTTCTTCTTGTTTTCGTGGTTGTTTCATTTGATTAACTACCAGCGGAGGCCAAACGGGCTCAAACCCTGAAAAACAAAGTGCAGAGAAATAACTATTTTGGCAGTTAAAGTTGTGCTGGAGCTACATTCTGTGCGACTCGGCTCATCATTTTTGGGGTGTTTTGTTTTTTTAATCCTAAAAAGTTTCTCCCCAGGTACCAGGAGGGCATAAATAGTCCGTCAGCCTCTTCTTGAACTTCCCCAGACGGATGAGTTCAGGAGGGTTCAGACTATTTCATTACCAGTTAGGTGTGGGCCTTCTGGGAGAGATCAGGTCTCTGGAATTCCTCATTGGAAGTGAGCTGTTTGTCGGGACGAAATCGGTTCCTCTCAGAGAATTTAAGGTTTTACTGCCCCGCAACTTTACTGCTTTGGTGTTGTGGTAGTCAGCAATCAACGCTCCGATCAGCACGAAATGTTAGCAGCCAGAACGTTGATCAAATCTTTCCTCCAGGACTAAAATGAGAGTGAATATGGGATTGTGTGGTCAGAAACATGGCTTCAAATGAATGCCCATGCTGCTCCGTGTCAGCTGGATGTGTAGATAAAGTTCCTGCAGGACTGACGTAATTATCTGAGAGCATTCAGTGCACACAGGAGGCCACTCGAACATGTCGATTTGAACTACTTCATTGGCTTTAGGTTGGTTCTCATGTAAAAAGGTCAGTGTGATTATTCAGAAGAAGCTGTGGGAACCTCAGGTGAGGCCAAGAAGGAAGAGACGCAACACCGTGAAGTGGGTCGGATCGCACACACACACACACACACACATCTACATAATCCTAAATATTTGCTTGCTTGAATCCAGCCCTGAGGTCACCTCTTTGCATGCATGCAGCAAGAAAGCTCAGAGGAAAGGTGATTTGACACTCTGTGGTGAAGTGTGACACCTTGAAGTTTGGCAACGTCACCGCACTGAAATGTTCTCTCTGCTTTGTAATGCTGCACCGATGACAATGGCAGGCCTGGGAACCGGGGATGGCCGATACGAGAGAGAGAGAAGCACATGAGGTAAGGCGACTTGTTTCATAGAGAACATACCGTAGGGTAGAGACGCCAGGAACAAACAGGAAATGGATTAAGAGGAGGAGAGGGGGGGGGGGGGGGGGTTTGAGGTGTGAGAATGCAGACGCCACGAGCAGGTCGGTAACTGGAGCCCCATGTGAAGCCTCCAGAATACACCGAGTCATCACGAAGCAGCTACAATGCACTCACGTTCCCCCAAACAAGACACACAAGAGACACACACACACACACAGACACACACACACACACACGAGACACACGACACACACACCTTTAACTTCTCACAGAGATTTTGTGGCCACGGAACGAGCTGTGACTCGCTGCCGGAGACGGTTAGGTCGAGAGTGACACCCTCACACTCCCCCCGCCCGAGGGTCTGCAGTATAAACACTCACACAGGGGTCCCCCCCCCCCTCCCCCCTCATGTACAGGGTCCACACTGACATTCCTCTACTAATATGTACAAATTACTATGAACTACAAATATGATATATAATACATCTAATGTGTTTAGAATGATTAAATCAAGTTTAGAGATACCTATACGCTGCTCTTCACTCTGGTTAAACTGGATCTAACCCATCCAGACGTTTGTGTGAGATGAATCAACAGCGCAGCATTGAAAGGATTACTTCTCTGGCAGTAACTTAACATAATGAATCACGATGAAAACGCTGAGACTAATTCATCGTGGCTTTGTCTCACAACGCACAACTGGAAACAGATGTTTTAACATCATAAAGCGCCGACACCCGCCGCGCAATAACAGATTCAAGCAGGACAACAAGTGAGGAAAGGACTCTCCATCGTGTTGCTTTTGATGCAGAGAAATGAAATCAATCCGGTTTCATTAAAGATTAAATCCTGTTGGTAGTGCCGGATCACTTGGCGACGGTTGCTGCAGGTTAACGTCGTTTTCATCCGTTTTGGCCACATGGGGGCAGCAGAAACACAGAAATAATCACAATAACACTTTTAACTTCTTAGAGCACTTTGTGGTCTTCACATCGAGTCGAGACGTTGGATTCATGTTTGTGCCGACGTGATGAATGTAAGTTTGATATTCAATCTCCTTTTAGCTCCGTGTTTGGTCTCCACCAACTCCTGAGTGCCCAAAAACAAAAGGTCACGCTTCTCCAAACAGTCAAAGTTAATACGTTTGTTACAAGTCAAGTTTCAGCATCCCTGGAATGTTTTAAAGGAAGTACGAAGCAGATTCCAGGTGTGACGGGGTGAAAGAAAGACATTTCAGTGGATGAATAAAGAGTCAAGGAACCAAGGCTGCACATTAAGGAACCAAGGCTGCACTTTAAGGAACCAAGGCTGCAAAAAAGAGACAATTAAATCTGTTCAAATCAATCATTGGATCTATTTAGGTTTTTAGCAAATGTATAAATACCAATAAGAATATTTAAGAAGGAACAATCTATTGTCTTAAACTCAGGTATTTCATCAACCAAAATGTAAAGATTCACAGGATTAGGATCGATATAGAAATAAACACAGACACGTTTAACTCAGTGAAATAATTTAGTGGGACAAACAATTTACATTTACATAAATTAACTTGTGTTGTCATGTTATTTTAGCCCTTCCACAGCAGAAACACCCACACACCCTCTTCAATAAGGCATGATGTGCTTTTTATGCAGCATTGTCATTTATGCGTGCATGATTTTTATTTAGAGAATTATAACGAGCCAATCGGAGAGACAACACTGCTTAGTTGCCGGGCAAATCACAAGTCTACACAACGAAAAAAACACACAAAAAAAAGAGACATTTCTGGAGAGTTCCCAGGCTGTCATGGAGTCTTTATGGAGTGTAAGTGTGTGTGTGTGTGTGTGTGTGTTAGATCGTCTTCTCACACCTGTATGCTTAGCCCCCCCGAGGCTGCAGGAGGAGGAGGAGGAGGAGGAGGAGGAAGGGGGCATCCATCAGCCCAGCTCAGAGTGCTCTGTCTGGGCTCGCTGTGGCGGCCGGAGGCCCCCGGCACGGAGCTCCCCAAAACACTCTTTTCATTTAATCTTCCCCGATGTCTCCATCGCTCCTCTTGTCAGTGTCTCTGACGGAGGATTAACTGTTCCCCCCCTCCTCTCAAACGTTTCTCTCTCTCGCCATTCCTCACTTGTGAGAGAGAGAAAAGGAAGGAATGGAAGAAAGAGTAGATGTGAACTTCGTTTCCATCGTATTGCTCGTGTGTATCTGAACTACATCCTTCAGGGTTGAACGAGAAGTTGGGGCCAGCAGCGTCGACGAGGAAGAGCCAACAACAGAAAGCCAAAAAACGCCTCCATCAACAAACAAAAAAGGAGCCATTGTTCTCTAGTCGCCTGTGCAAATGGAGCTCGACTTACTTGGCTTTCTCCCAACGGCCCTTTAAAAAAAACAAAAAAAGGAGGTAAAAGGTGCATTTCGTTCGAGTGTGCAAGCTGGTGCCCCCCCGAGAGAGAGAGAGAGGAGTAGATGGTCGGATGACGAAGGAGAGAGTTCAGTTGAAGAGGATGGAGTCGGGGTCTCTGTTGGCGATGTGCGCCATGTGTTTCAGGATGTCTTTTTTTGTGATGATTCCCAGCAGCCTCCTGGTCTCACACACACACACACACACACACACACACACACACACACAGAGAGAGAGAGAACATGTCATGGAAAAGATTATTACTTCATGTCGTACTGTGTGAGGTTTCCTCACGGACACGTCAAAGATTTGACAGAAAGCAGAGAGTGGAGGTCTGGCCTCCAAGTCTTGACTCGTGGTTTCGGTCTCTGGGGGATCAGAGTTGCGCCACGGTAACACGGTGTAAACAGAGGGAACAGAGGGGGGCTCAGTAGGAGGCAGATCACGAGGGTTGCTGGTCTACCGGCTCCTCACTATCCACAGCTGACAATGATGACTAACCGAGTCTCAGAATTCGCCGCCCAAATGTCTCGTTGGGATCATCCACCGCTGAGCAAACGTCTCCCGAAAACATCCAAACACACTTTATTCCATTCAGACATTCAAGCTGAAAGATGTGAGTTTGACCAGCGAGTCAACAAAACACGAGAGCACGTCAGAGACGTCAAGGCTGAGGGGTGTTTTTGTGGTTTCTGTCACCGTTACGAGTCTTTATTTTCTTCTTGTTTTCCAGAATAAAATGTAGCTGAATTTAAGCCGACAAAGGGAAACAGACTCTAGATACGCTGCCGATGTGTCGGCCTTGAACTGAAGATGTAAAAACCACACTCAGAGGTATGAAACCAACAGCATCCACGGCCTCAAGGTCTTTCTTTTGTTTTTTTTGCCGAGTGTGTCATCTCCATTCCCAGACGATGAGTGAGAAACTTTCTCTGAAAGCTCACGTTAACAACAGATCCGTACTCCGCTCCTGCTCCCTGCTCCCCTGGAGCCACAGCTTTCCCATCGCGGCCCCCTTCCCCTCCTAAACTAAACGTGGATCCACTCTGGGCTTTTCTATTGCCAACAAGCAGCCCATCTGAAGCAAATCTGTCCTGAAGAAGTCATCGAGGCTGTCAGCAGCCGCTCAGCAGCTGTATGCGCTGTCAGAAGGGAGAGCGGACCTTCAACTCGCTGCTTGGTAATCGGATGTTCTGGGGGGGGGGGGGGGGGGGCACAGCAGCTAAACGCCTGAGAAGTCAATTTGGTTTGAATTATAGCCGATCAAAGCTTCACCTCGAGGCTGACAGCCGATGTGCTCTTAACCACTTGCTTGACACTTTAGTTTATACGTTGCTACCAAATCTCTCAGCAACCGCTTCATCTACACGCTCCCCGACTCTCAATGGACGGTTAGTCTGGAAGATGAGCAACAGAAAGTGACAAAGAGAAACCGCAAGAGATGCCGTTACACTGGTGTGGAAGCATGTGTGTGAAAATATGCACAAACACACAGCTCCTAAACCAAAGAGAGCTGTGTGTTTGAAGAGACATCTCAACAAACGAAGTGCGACTCTGTGCATGAGAGAGTAAAGCAGCACCGTTGGTCTGTAAAAGCACGCAGCTCTATTTCCTGTTTGTAAATCACAACCATTTACGCCGACATCGGCAGCAATTTGAGGATTTCTAAATATTCTCTGTGGTTTAAACTGCTGGTTGGACAAAATAAGACATCGACAACATCGCGGACAAAAGTATCGAGCAGAAGAAGTTCCCAAAATCTGTGAGTAGCCTCTACACACAAGTGTGTAGAGCTGTCTGAGCCTCTCAGAAGAACACACACGTCCCTGTTCTACCGTTCCTCTGGCTTCCTTTCTCTTGTAATAGACGCTCACAGAGGAGGCGGGGCTTAGCAGAACATGCACTCGTCCTCTATTCCCTCCCCCCCCCCAAGAACAGCTGGTAAATCACCGCTTTGAAGCGGCCGGTTCGACTCTGAAGATCCAATTTAACGAGCTGCGTGAGACGTGAAATACGGATGTTCTCCGTTGTGTCAGCGGACGTTACAGACACACAAAAAATGTCTTCTGTGAAGTTGGTTGTGAGGAGATTTGGGGTAAACACACCTGAAGAGTTATCTCTCACCCCCCCCCCCTCCATTAGCTTTCTATGTCTTCCTCCCGAACCACCATTAATGCACGAGCTGACAGCCGAGCAACCCGGGACGCTCCCACACACCCATCTGTCACTCCACGAGCCCGACTTCCTGAAGACGTCTCACTTTAATGTCTACAAGCGTGGGAGAGTGGTCGGCTTGTGTGTGTGTGCGTGTGTGTGTGTTCTCACCCGTTGTGCGTCACCAGACACTGACGGAGCCCCAGCTTCCTGAAGATGTCCACGGTGATGTCCATGGGCGTGTGGTCCGACACCGTGAAGGGGCTCAGGTCCATGATGCCTCGGAGGCGGAGGTGCGGCGGGGCGTCGTCGGCCTGAGCCGGAGCGTGCTCGGTGAGGACCACCTGGGACGCGCTGACCACGCCCTCCTGACGCTTCCGGGCGTTGTCTGAAAGGGGAGGAGCTCGTCACGACGTAATCTATACATCCCACATGTTTAAGTGTCTACATGTGTTACCAATGCTGAAAAACATGCTGGATTCATTATGCTCCGTGTTCAGCAGCATCTTATTTCTGACCTATTGATATGAGCAGGTCTCTTCTGAGTACAAATCCCACCAGCCTCTGGGACTCCTGGGAGACGACCACAGGGAAGCCGCTGTAGTGAGTGCTTTCCACCAGAGCCTGAGGACGAAACACAACAGTTCACACCGTGCTCTCCGTATAGAACGGTGCGTTTCTCTTGTTAACGATGAGGCCGTTACCTCCACCTCCCCGACCGTCATGCCCTCCTGTGTGAGCACAGCCAGCGCCGGGTCCGACCTCCGGGGCCGCATCACGTCCACCGTCAGGCTGCTGTGCTCAAACTCCTCTTTGGGCTCCAGGAACGGGTATCCGTTCAGCCGGATGTGAGCCTGAGGAGTGGATAACAGACTTATATAAAGACAGATTCTTCCTCTTACCTGTAGAGCTGTTTATCAGATCATATTTATATAATGGGACGAGATGGCAGACAGCTTTATTAAGGAACTATTTTCTCTCAACCATAGTTCACACATGAACACGGTCTGTGGATTCTTTTGAGTAACCAGGTCAGGATTTCTGGAGTTATATATATATATATATATAATATTTTGGCACTTATATATAGCCCCATTATAACGGACAGAAACCAGACATTTGTACGGCTGATATCTCCAAAACTAGGCAACAGATAAGAGGAAAGAAATATGTGGTTTTGATTTTGAGGTGAACTGAACTCTTTAAAAACCGTGACTTCCTAAATCTGAAGCACATTACAGCGCCTTGATACAAATGTGTATGTTATTAGCAGGAGAGATGGTATGTCTCTACAGCAAGGAGTTCAACAACACACACACACACCTCATAGATTCCCTCTCTTCCTAACGCGTCCGCCACCCACTTGCTGGTCATGGTGGCGGCCATGAGGGGGACGATGTACTCGAGGCCGCCGGTCAGCTCAAACATGATGACCACCAGCGACACCGTCATGCGAGTCACTCCGCCTGGAAGAGAGAGAGAGAGAGACAGAGAGACAGAGAGAGAGAGAGAGAGACAGAGAGACAGAGAGAGAGAGAGAGAGAGAGAGAGAGAGAGAGAGAGAGAGAGAGAGACAGAGAGAGAGAGAGAGAGAGAGAGAGAGGCGGGACGAGAGAGAGAGAGAGAAGCGGGACAAGAGAGAGAGATATTAATGAATTAATTAACATCAGAAGTGTTCCCTGATGAGGATCGTTGTGGAGTTTAGTGTGAACACTAAACCTGTATCAGTCATGTCTTTAGAATGCTTCGTTGTGATGAGGCTGGTAGAGCTCACATGAGACAACGACACGCTAAAAACATACTTAGTGCCGATCTCTTTCTGTTTCCAAAGGGAGGAGAAGCTGGTTTTTAGTGCTTTATTGTGGAGATCCATCAACACTCAGTGCCTGTAATGTGACCCAGCAGCAGTTCATGAGGGAGAACTCTGGTCTGGCATGTTGTGCTGTTTAACTGCAGCATTTGTGTTTTTTGGACAAACTGTCGCTTCTTTTCTCAAAATGTTTTATTGTACAATTAAAAATGTGTCAGAATTTGTGATATTTTGTTTATTTCAGTCTATAAAAACAAAAATAAGTCTTAAAGACTGATATTTATAAAATACTTGAACATTTTAAGACCACCGTCTCCCTCAGTCTGTCCATCAAACACCACTTATCTGGTTTCTCACCTAAACAGGCGGCGGCGCCGACCATGGCGTAGAGCCCCGGGGTGATGCAGTCGGCTCCCGGCGAGCACCACCCTTTGAAGATGAAGGAGTCGTGGTTGTAGTAGGCCAGCTGCTCCATGCCGACGCCCAGCAGCCGGCCGGCGATGGCTCCCACCGCCATGCTGGGGATGAAGAGGCCGGAGGGAACCTGGGAGGGCGAAGAGGAGGAGGAGGAGGGAGACGTTGTAAAATACTCGTCTATGATGAGATATAAGTGTGTGTGTGTGTGTGTGTGTGTGTGTGGACCGACCTTCATGCCGAATGTAATCACGGTGATCATCATCTTGAAGACTAAAGCCAGGGCGAGCTGCCACAGAGCCGTGTACAGACCTTTACCTGCCGGCCGGTCCGCCAGGCTGTTACCTACAGCTGCTTCTGTTGTGATGTTTGGCTGAGAGGGACGACACAGAGGGAGAGAGAGATGAATACAGAGATGATTTAACACACACACACACACACACACACACACACACACAGCTGACCTGTTTGTAGCCACAGAGCTGGGAGGAGTCGAGCAGCGAGCAGTCGTTGAAGAGCTCAGCGATGAGCTCTGCTCCGCTCATCCTGGTGTAGCTGTTGGGGAAGGCGAGCACGGCGGTCAGAGCCGTGACCACCAGCACCTCCATGACGGGGTAGTGACCCAGACGAGTGGTTTTACCTTTTAAAAGACACGGATAACGGATTAATAAGAAGATTAAAAACCCTCTCGTTTTACACCCATTGGGAATAAACTCCCAGACTCACGTAGCCGGCACCAGGCGATGTTGGCCCTGATGAACAGCGCCCCCCACAGGCCTCCGAATATGCCCAGCAGGATGAAGGGGCCCAGCTCCACCAGGTGCCACGGGGCGTGGAACTCCACGTAGAACAGCACCAGGCGGCTGTTCCCGAACGGGTTGATGGAGCGCAGAGTGAAGGCCGCGACCAGGGCGGCGAAGAACGAGCGCCACAGGGTCTTCAGGGGGAAGTAGTAACTCACCTGAAGGGAAAGAAAAAGATCATCAAGAGTCAATATTAGTGAAGAGAAACCTGCTTCTTCTTTTCTTTTCTAGTCACGTAGGGCTGCACAGTTAGATGTGCACCACTGATGGATGAGACACATTTATTTATCACCATCAACACAAAACACCCGTTAGCGGTGTTGTGTTTCAGCTCCTCTGATGTCTGGGACTTCAGCACCAGTCTAACTAACGGGGGATTCCCAGACTAAACCACTGGTTCAATGAGACAACAAGCACTTGTTCTCACCTCCTCCAGGCTGAACAGGACTCCTCCAATGGGAGCGCCGAACGCCACGGACACGCCCACCGCCGCCGCCGCCGACAACACCTGCAAGCCAGAAAACAAAGATAACACACACACACACACACACACCTGTATCTGCAACTAAAGCAATCATAAAAGCAATCAATTAAAAGAACACTGCGTCTTCATTGTTGTTGGAATAAAGGAATAAAATGTTCTCGGGTGCGACCGGTTTACTGACCTCGATGAAGGCCAAACAGAGTTCACTGAAGCAGTGAGCTTAATGTGTTGTTAGGAATATGTAAAGACGACATAAGGACTGACGATTATCTCTCTTTGCTTCTGTTTACCGAGGGTTTCAGAGAATATATTCAAAGAGTATGAGATTTACCAAGCTTTCAGAGTTTTCTGTTCCCCTTCTGCACCCTGGGGTCCCTGAGGATTCACAGCCACATAGAGCTTGTTTTAACACTTCTTCTCCTGAATCGTCCCAACAAACCGAAGACCCACCTCTCGCCGCTTGGCCTCATTCTTGCGGTACTTGGTGAACAGGTGACACAGGATGTTGGCGCAGCAGCAGGCCACGTGGACCAGCGGGCCCTCCTTCCCCAAGCTGAGCCCCGAGGACACGGCCAGGACCAGGGTGATGGTCTTGATGATCAGGGTCCACTTCCCCAGGTAGCCCCGGATGATGAACCCACTGAGGATGGTCTTAATCTGAGAGAGAGAGACGGAGAGGAGTGTGAGATGAACAGCGGTGGGGGTTTGTGTTCTGGGTGTTTTTCTTTCAAACAAGCAGCTGATCTCAAAGAAATGAGGGACGAGCTTTGTCTGAGAGGAGATCTGAAAATCTTAATTAATATGTTGAATAAAGAAGAAATCAGTGACGCTGCAGTCTCACCTCCGGTATTCCTGATCCACATGCGTACGGAGCGAAGGCCCTGACCAGCGTCACGGCCAGCAGAGCGAAGAGTAGAGCCCAGAGCATGTACATCAGGTAGTTCACTATGTAGGCAAACGCACCCTGCAGAGACACGCACAGACAAAGAGGGAAAACAAGTGTCATAAACGCTGAAGCTACGAGTTATAGTAGGATAAGGATAGGAGCTGGATTTGTGGTGTAATCTCATGTCATCTTATAACCACTAGATGGAACTAAAGCACCAACAGAGAGCCCATGACTGCACATTCACCGTACATGTCATGGCTCTAAGAGTGCAGAACAACCCCTCTCCCTCTGGATTAACCCGTCTCTGTACCTCCGACGTGCCCGTGATGAGCTCGGCCCAGCTCTGCCACTGAGGACAGCTGTCCCTCTCCTGGAACGTCGTCTCGTTGGACGTCCAGCAGCAGTGCTCGTGGTTGAACCAGAAGCCGACGAGGCAGATACCCTCCTTCATGTCCGTCAGCCAGTGGGCCGCGATGTCGATGCCGCCGGCGAGAGCACCTGGAGGAGGAGGAGGAGGAGGAGGAGGAGGAGGAGGAGGAGGAGGAGGTTAGAGGTTAGTTCGGCCTCTGTGCCTCGTGTTCTGTGTCTTTTTTTTGTCTTGCAAACAAAACAATGTCCCCAGTTTCTCAGATTAAAGGACAGGTTTTCCTGAAGTTCTTTAACCTGCGTGTGCATGAAACAGGACGAGTGTTCACAGTTCACTACCTGACATCAGTCCCACCAGAAGCATGAGCAGCCACCCCGAGAAGGCGTCGCTGATGCTGTGCAGCATAGCCACAGTGGACTGTCGGCTCTTTTTGGTGATCTGGACGGAGACGGAGATGAGGACGTCAATGTTAGTCAGTGATTGAGTTTAGTTCAGGTTCCTAGGAACAGAGGGAGCTTCTTCTTCTTCTTCCTACCTCTCTGTGGCGGTCGCGGTCCTTGCTCTTCTCCCTCACCCAGTCGATGGTGTTGAAGTCCTCGTAGGTGCCCAGTCCGGCCAGCGGGTCCTCCAGAGGGTCCACCAGTTTAC
Organism: Leptoclinus maculatus; assembly: GCA_032191485.1. Classification (NCBI taxonomy): domain Eukaryota; kingdom Metazoa; phylum Chordata; class Actinopteri; order Perciformes; family Stichaeidae; genus Leptoclinus; species Leptoclinus maculatus. Next base: position 148,044 of record JAVDOI010000096.1, on the reverse strand, counting down.
CGGGACCGTTACCGTTCATACCGGCTGCTCTGCTGCTGCTGCTCTCCTCATAGTCTCCTGGAGGGAGGGGGAGAGGGAGAAATCAACATCGTCAGCCACATTGTTTAAAACATTTCTTTCTGTTGTTGTTCTTCCCCCACGTTGTGTTTCTGAGTGACTCAAATCCTCTGATTTAAATATTTGGTTTGTGACTTGTGTGTTTTTCTTGTGGTCAGCAGTAACAACAGAGAAGAAGAAGAACTCCAGCAGTGTTTCCCACACGGATACTGAATGTGTGTTGATCTGTTGAGTAACGTCTTCTCTAATATCTACAACCTGCAGAACCACAGCCGAGAGCTCAGCTGGAGGGAGCGTTCACTTCAAGAGGAGAACGTCCTGCGGTGTTTAATAAACCACGAAACACAAGAGGTGGAAAGAGGAACACTTCACTTTGAGCCTCAGCGGTGGGGCCAAACATGTAAAGAGTGCTGAGGGAAGTTATTAAAGTCAAAATGCTTTTTGTTGGAGACCCCCAAAGACCCCCAAAGCTACGAGACTTCAGCTGCACTCGACTCACAACAACACAGCTTTGAAGACGTGACCGCAACAATTAGCCACACAGCAGCCAGCAGCCAATCAGAAGCCAGCTACCCGACAGAAACGGGGAAACGAGGCCGCATGTGAGCGACCGACAACTGAAACTGAAAAGCAGGGTTTTGGTTTGAGTATTAACAGACGATGTACTATGAATGATGGAGACGCTGCTTCTCGTCTGCGTGAGGAAACAGAAGCTTAATGAGCTCGTTACTGACGTGGGATTTACATGCATGGTGGTGAAACACAGTCAGTGATATAAGACATGTATTCTAAGCATCACTTCAACCCTCTGAACTCCAACTTTTGGGGTTAGAAAGCATGTTTTCTTTAAACAGTGGTCAGAACTACACCGTTTATCATCACCGGAAGCTGTAAAAACAACATTATTGTCAGATTTTCATCTTTCCCACGGTCCTTGAACACATCATGTGTGACAAACGCTTCCCTGAGAAAAAGAAACCAAATCAAAGCTTAGAATTGTGATATTTCATCAAAATAAAACATTTTATTCTACATTTTTTGCCCAAAATAAACCAGATTCTGTTAAAAACATTAAACTGTGAGCTCCTCATAGAAACTCTGAAGCCATGATTGACTCATCTGAGACCACCAGTCATGTGACTAACACTGAACTTCGCCTGAAACTTCTAGTGGTTCAGAGGAACAACAACATCTCATGTTTCAGACGGATCACTAAGTTTGATCCTTTGTTATTGTGTCAGAGTAATGTTTGAAGGAAGAGAACACAACCACGGCTGTTTGCACATTCAGGATTCCTTCACATCCTTAAAGCTTAATCTAAGCTCCACAAACACCAGACACATTTAACACGACACAGAGGAGAACACTAAAGGAGCATTCAAACACCTGAGCTGACGAGTTAGACGGGTTATGAACAACAATGAGAAGAATGTCTGTCTGTCTGTCTCTCCGTCTCAGGAGTCAGCTGATGGTAACTAAACTTCAAATGTAACTAGATCTTAGTGTTAGGAGGGAAAGCCTCTGTAATGACGATGCTTCCGTTTGGTTTAAACCGTCTCTCAGCTTGTGTAACAATCTGTTGTCCCGTCTCGCCTCTCTTAAACCAATTAGCCTCGCTGTCTAATGCATGCTGGGATACGCTGCCGACCCCCCCGTGACAACTGTGTGAGAACTTTTAAATCATGCAACGGTATTTATTCTCCTCATATATTTCTACAGGAGCTCCTTTGAATGTCCTAAACATGATGGATCCAGAGTTGGATAGGTTTGTATCTCACTAAACCACATCTTTGACTGTGTAGAGCTGCAGTAGAGTTCATATCACACCAGGAGTCATCGCTTTGATCATATCACAATATAGTACATTGTCTTTAAAATAGAGTAAATAAATAAAACTATATATATATATATATATATATATATATATATATATAGATATATAGAGTCGTAGCTCATTTTTTATCTGGTTAGATTTTTAATTGTTATATATTTTATAGTGGAAAAAGTTGAAATGACAGTAAAGTAGAAAAAATATTTAAAATAATAATAATATAAAAGGACCAGATTGAGAATAAAAAAATATAAAATATAAATAAAAGTGATTTTTTTTATTGTTAACAGAGTAACTAACCTAAAGCTATCACACTACTCAGCGTGTTCCTGTGTTCTACTTCAGGTGGATGTGTCCCATTAAAGTCACAACTGTGACAAACCTTTGCACCTCGTTCACGACAGCAGAGACACAAACCCTGTAAAGCTTCAGCAGAAAGCAATCACAGAACACACACACACATGTTTTGGGGGAAAAAGGGGACAAATCTGACAGCGGAGCTATAAATATTCACTGGAGTGGAGAGACAACAAGAGAAGACGGTGATGACCGTATATAAAGAAACAAACCGGCCTCTTTGACCCCAAACATGCATGAAACACACAAACAGAATTCATCATGCATCAGTCGCTGAAGACCTCGGTGTCAAACACACACTGACACGGCTGTTCACACACTAAGAACCACAACAAGAGATTCCTCTCATGAAACTGCAGAAACATGAAGCACACGAGTCTCTGCCTAATGGCTCGTGACCGGTCTTAATGGTTAAACTCCACCGGGTTTCAGGCATCAGCAGAAACACAATTTAAAGAACAAGCAGAAGAAGAGTTTGAATCAAAAGGAGCCGCAGACTCACAAAGAGGAAGTAAAAGACGTACAACTCGTTACTCAAGAACGACCGGTGTGAGCTATTCTTCTGATCTGACTGCATCTTAGACTCACTCTGTGTGTGTGTGTGTGTGTGTGTGTGTGTGTGTGAACACTTTATCAGAGCTACAAACACAAAGCTTCCACACGAGTCTCAAACTCACCATCTTCAACCAGAACCTCCTCATTCAGCTGCTTGCTCCAGAACTCCCAGTCCATCTCTGGACGCAAACACGACAAAACTTGAGCCAAACTCAAAATAAAGTGGAATGAAACCCCTCTTCACTCCTCCAGGAAGTGGACTCCAGCAGGGCAGCTCCCTCATTGGTCAGAAGGCTCTGGGAGTGAGTCACGATTGGCTCGTCTGCCGAGCTGTTCTCTGATAGGCCCGGAGTGTTTGTGAGCTCGCTCTGATTGGCTGAGGTTCAACGTGAGGTCGTTAGTGTCCGTGAGGTTGTGACCTCTCGCTGATGTACAGGGCTGTGAGTCAGTTACTTTCAATTCAGTCCATCAAGAGCTTATTTATTTCTCATGTTGGACCTGAGCTGAGATGAACCCACTAATCCGAGCCCTGCTACGACCTCAGGAGAAGTGTGCTGGTGTAAAGGCCTGAGTCTGACCTCCAGGAGACATACAGCACTGCTGTGGATTTAAACCACAATCACATCCCTTCAGCAGTGGGGACTTTTTAAATCACATTTCCTGGGTCAGAGGAAATGTAATAAAAGAAATGAGATTCATTTTTCACGTCTACATGATAAAGAGGTTTTTTTCCACGTGCTGGATATAAACCATGAGGAGATGATGCAACTGTCCTGATGGAAAAACTCCAGAGAGAACTTGGCTCAGATGTTCTAGGAAAGGAAGCCCAGAACGTCTCAAACTGGGCTGGGTATCAAACCTAAATACTTCATCATTAGGTCTCAAGTCCTGAAGTTTGTCCTGAGCTGTGACTCCGTCTTCACACACATGCAGAGCACTGAACCGGTGACTGAACCAGTGAGGCCTCTTGTCTTCTACCAGTCGTCTGTGGTCGTACTAGCAGCTCCTCACTGTGTGAACATGAAGAAGAGTATCGCAGTAAAAGGGAGAACACGTAAGCTCAGCAGATCCTTTAGTCCTTCCACGGATGACAGAGGAATTTTTACTACTACGGAGGCGAAGCCGTGACAGATTGACAGCTGTCTTTCCCAGTGAACTTTACTTTACTCTGCAGAAGACCTTGAGAGTTTAAGGATCACATCAGGAAAGAGTTGAACGTTAAAGCTGTCTGTTCATCTCTAAAACTAGACTCACAGCCTCCAGCTTTACGCCTCCAACCAGCCACGCTGCAGTCATGTCTGTCATCACTTCATCACTTCATCACTTCATCCTAACAGACGTTTTTGGGAAATTGTCACCACATTGTAGTCCGATCGACTTTGAGCGTAAGTTTGTACCAAATTTAAAGAAATACCCGTAGCATGAAAGAATGGTTGCCTTTCCATTCACTCTTTTATTTTATGTTCTGAGCCGCCCTGCTTCCTGTTCCACACAGTCGCCTCATGTGACCTGGTGAAGTGAACACCGTGTTGTTATTTAAATACCTTCCACACAATCACAGACTGGACCCGGAGCCGTGACTCACTCCCTGTCAATCATTACCTGGTGTGGTAGGTCAGGTCACAGCGGCTCATATAAAGAGCAATCATGAAGCAACAGGAACAGATTTAAACTAATTAAATACCTGGTAGTAAAAATAAAAGAGCAAAGTAAGCAAGAAACATGGACGCATACATTACATTAAATATCATATGTGAGTGTAAAAAACAAACATAATGTAGTTTGAGTGCTTCATCCTTGAGAAAGGGGAATTCCCTCTCTCCCTGCTGTGGATCTTGAGGGACTTTTTCCTCCTCCACATTGGAGGAGGTCCAGTTTTAAATATTTTAGTTTCCATGAAGCTTTTTGAGACATTACAGTTGTTACAGACCATAAAAAATCACCCTCCTCAAACATCTCCGTCTCTCACTTTTTATTTTATTTTATTTTGAATCTCCTCGTTTCGGTCTACAAAATAACTCGCAGGCAGCAAAGCACGACAGAAATCTGTCTTTGGATGGTTGAAACTACAAGGAATGAAAAGCCTAAATGTGTTTTTATTCACACAGCAACAACTACTGCCTTGCTCAAGAAGGCCTTCCTTGTTGTTGTACATTCCACCTATAGGCTCCAGCTCTCCTCTGTAAACACTGGAGGCTAATGAGTCCCTGAGCAGCAGGTTACACGAGGCTAAACACTGACGACAGACGCACTGAGAACGGCTTTTAAGAGGACGAGGTCCGAGTGCTAATGAGCAGCGAGGGAACGAGACGGCACTCAAGAGGGAAAGGAAAGGAGGGGTGCGAGGCCTAGACGAGGTCAGGAAGACCCATAAACACGATGCCATAAGACCACATCAGCAGTTAAACGTACGGCTAACATCAGCATAAACCATTTTATCACGCTCTGTTGTGAAGTTAACTTGTGGAAGAACACGCTCTTCTTCTGTCTGCTGTTTTTAAGGAATCAGAAACACTTTGAGGAGATTTTAAGTCAGATTTAAACTTCTCCAGAGCACAAAATCACCATAAAACCTGCAGCAGGTTAATAAAGTGCTGCAGGGATGACGTGAAATGAAAACCAACTTTCGTGTTTTAGGACTCATTCCTGCAGCACTTTCAATGAGTCAGCAATATCCACTCCTGGAGCTGCAGACTTCTAAAACAAAAGAGCTAAAAACCTCTGTTCTCAACACCAAAAACACTCATTTCCAAACTATCTTTATCTCTCTAGTATACATGCTGATACATCCCGAGACATTTCTCTGGGATTAGCTGACTCGAAGCCTCCTCCACTGGGAGTTTACTGACGTCAATCGCTAACGTGGGATTAAAAACTCTTCTCTGTACGGTAAAAGTTATAATAACACTGCAAGCCATTTTGGAGCTTCTTGTACTAAAGGAGAAGTCAGTGACATCACGAGTAACCGGGTAGGATTGGTGCAACAAAAACAAACACTACGAGCACTCTATAACTCACTTTAATGGCTGTTTTTGTGTTCTGATGGGGAGTCAAACCAAAACACACTTAATCAAGTGTGTGTGTGTGTGTGTGTGTGTGTGTGTGTGTGTGTATGTGTGTGTGTGTGTGTGTGTAGTAACTGATTACTCAGATGTATGACCAAGACTCACTGAAAGCATGTGACACACACACACACACACTGCTGTTCTCATGTTGTTACAGTTATTAATGCTTAAATATATAAGAGATAATAACAATAATGTGACACCAATTAGCATTTATAGCTTGTAGCTCTACTGTAATAAAGTTTTAAGACGTATAAAGAAATACTATTTAATACAAATTCAAGCAAGTGGCAATTATGGAGTGACAGTTCTTGGAATTTTATAACTGAGGATATAATATACGCATATATTACCCAGGATGCTAGGTAATATATGACAGATAATAATAAGTAAGTAAACATTTTAGGGAGCAGGGAATGATAGAAAAATGAGGCTTAAATGCAACCAGAGGTGTTGTAATAACATGGTTGTTTCTATGTTTGCATGAAGGACAACATGTTAATACCAAACCTAAAGGTACCCCTCCTCACCTGAGCTGAGAGGAGGGTCGTCGTCCGTGTTGGAGAAGTCCAGCGTGGCTCCTGCGATGTCCACCATCTCATCGTCATCGTCGTCTTCACTCGGGTGATGAAGGCTGTCAAAGCTCCCGGAGTTATCCATGCCTTCAGATCCAACAACACAAACAAGAGGACAAAGTCCATTTTCAATCAAACTGACACCGGAAGTCACCCCCACCACAATAAGATGAATACCGACGTTACCTCTGTCTGCGTATTTACGATATAAGCTCGACAAAAAGTGAAACATCGTCGCCGAAATTCTCATTAAATCCTGCTAACGCTACTTCATAAACACAAACCCTGGTACGTTTGTTAGTGGGCTCTTTAGAAACCAGTACACCCTCAGCTGGTCCCATCACCCCCCCCCCCCCCCACTACAGCCAGTAATGACAGCTCATCTCCAGTTCCAGGGAAGTTTCTATTTTGCAACCGTTTCCGCTCTTTTCTATTCTTTACCGGGCAGCAGCGGAAGAAACGCCTCACTTGAAAACACACACACACACACACACACCGCGGTGGAGATGTGTGTAGCCGTTAGTCTCGCGACTAACTGACAAAAGCACAGCCGTTGGGCTAACTTGGTTTAAAGCGTTTAGCCGTTAGTCTCGCGACTAACTGACAAAACACAGCCGTGCTCAACACACACACTTCCGTTGACGCGTAGTTTTTAACATAAAGAAGGAAGATGTCTACTTTTACCTGTGGTTGAAGGAGAGACAGCCGCGAGAAGAAGTCTCGTGACTCGGATTTTCTACTGCTTATGTCAACAGTAGCTAAGCTAAATGTAAACTCCGTGAAAAACCCTGCGTCATTCTCCGTCTCCACAAAAAAAACGAACCTTCTGTGTTTTAAAACACAGAAGGTGTGCTAAAGGAGACCATATTAGAACCTTATCTTAATACCAAACAACAAGGAAGCAGTGTGAGATTATCTGCGGTAAATTACGTGTTGTTTTCTGCCACTCAAAACTGAAAAAACGCCAAACTAGCGTCAGGTTACCTAGCTTTAGCGACAACTTCCGTTTTAGACAGTTGGCGAAGATAAGCAACAAAATCATTGATCTTCTAACATGCCCCATTTTACGATACCAAAGTTAGAGTTTAATCACATGGATATTTACATTATCAAACATACATTTATGTTTTAAAAAAATAGTGTTTGTGTTTTTCAAAACATTAAATGTTGTTTTAATTTGAAGGCCTAATGGATTAATTTCCGGTTTAACTGTCGTGTCACAGTTGCTTGACACGAGCATTTTGTCCGCCAGGAAAATCAGTCGAGTCCAGAACTATCGACGTTTCTCCAACTGGGTCAGTGGAGCAATTCGACTAATCGGTCATCTGTTATTTTCACTGCATGAAAATGTTATTAAAACTTTTCAGTTTTCTTTTTTACTTTTCATATAGAAACTATTAAAAAAAACATGTTTAACTTCACCTGGTTTTCACTGTGTGTTTTGCTGTAATGCTTCTTGTATGATGGACTATTTAAATGTGTTAAAACCAGTTAAAGGGCGACACCTTGTGGTCATCTGTAAAAATAAAATAATAAGGTCTAAGAGGAAACATTTTAAAGTGCAGACAGCAATGAATCATGTTCTCCTGGTTTATGTCTGTAGCTCTGATTAATCATCTCGACCTTCTTTTTCCCTTCCCATGATGCCTTGTTCCTCCCACTCGTTCATCTTCTTCTTCTCCAACATAAACATTTCTCTCCACCCTCACCTCCCACAGTGTTTCTAAGTTTGAGTGTGGCCTGTTTCTCATCACTTCCTCCTCTTTCATCTGCGTAAACTTGTTTGTGAGATTGCAATAATTCCATTTTTCTGTCTTTCATCCCTCCCTCTCTCTCTCTTTATATTCCCATCAGTCCCTCTGTTCTTAAATCTGGGTCAAGCAGAAGAATGAACTCCCTCGCTTCCCCAAAAAAACACAGATTCTTAGCTTCTAGGACAGATGTTTTCTGTATTATTTCCACTGACTCTATAAGATATAATAAGTACGTCAGTCAAAATGTTAACCAACATTTTTTTAATATGAAATGAGTTCAAAGGAAAAAGACAATCTTATTTAGTTTGAAGTATAATTTCTGTAGTTTTTAAAGTACTTTTATTCAGTCTGGTGACTGTAATTGACTGACGACGTAGTGTGATAGTTTTAAAGGTGTTTAGTAAATGTACTACTACATTTGTCTGACATATAGTTACTACTTTGCAGATTAAAATGTGTCAATGAGTGCAATGCATTCTGGGAATCATAACGCTTGCTCCAATTATCCAATTAGATCTTCTTTCACAGTAATTTCCTGCTCACAGCTGACAAATAATTTACAATAAGTTACTGTAATTCTAGGACACAGTAGATGTACCGTAACACAATCAAAAATATCGTCATGTTTGAATCATTACAAAGCATATAACTTGATGCTTTGATTACAGTAAGTTGCTGTATTCTTAAAAAAAACAGTAAAAATACTGTAAATGTATTACCGGCAAATTTTCCAGTAATTTTCCAGTAATTTACTGTAATTTTCCAGTAATTTACAGAGAGAAAAGTTCAAACTAAATGAATTAAAACACAATTTCAGAGCTTTTTTAAAACATTTTTATAGCCGTAGCACTTGAATGAATGAATGACAACAGGAGACGTGAAGCTAGTTTAAAATACTATTATTATTATTTATGGTACTGTTGTTCCTCACGTGAGTGTTTTTTTGCAGTTACACAAGTTGTAATGCATTTTACACACACACGAAAAAAATAATGTAATAAATCAAAATGACATAGAAAACAAACGAACAGAATATACTCTCAACAAGCAAACTTTCTCTCCTCTCTTGTCGAGTCAATACGCTTCCAGTCGGTTTAGAAAAATGGCCGTTATAGTACAAGAATACACGCAATATGTACAACACAGAACAAGTATATTTGGGGTTTGTTTGGTGTGAAAACAGCAGGAATCAAACGAGAACAAACTAACTTTTAATTAACTTTAAGCTGCAGAATGGTTGAAGCTAATAAAAGTAGAAAAGGACAAAGAGTGTCTGTTTTCTCACTTATCTTCAGCAGCCAAAATATACACATTTCCTCTTCAACCCCCCCCCCCCCCCCCCCCATCTCTTGTAGAGCTGTTTGTTTTTTCTGTATTTGATTTACTACGGCAGCCGGAGCAGGTTTAGTTCACGGTTTAAAGCTCAGGAGACTTTGGCAACGTCACAAATCGCAAGACGTCAAAGCAGGTCAGAGCACAAATTGGGGAAAAACAAACTGAGTTTTGGCACTTTAACCTCCAAAAAAACCAAACAATTTACTCAAAATTTAAAGCAATAGTTTGACATTTTTGTGAGACAGACTTGTTTGCTCTCTTGCTGGGATTTTGCAGAGAAGATGGACACCTCTCTGTGTTGAATATGAAGCTACATTTAGCAGCCGGTTAGCTTAGCTTAGCACGAAGACTGGAAACATGAGGGAAACACTTGCTAATTAACAAATTATATCTTGTTTGTGTAATGTGGTTTAGACATGCTGGTAGGTGGATCGTGTCACTGGGACGGAGCCAGGCTAGCCGTTTCCCCCCGTTTCCAGTCTTTATGCTAAGCTACGCTAGCAGGGTTAGCCTTATTATTAGCGTACAAACATAAAAAGTGATCTTAATCGTCTCATCTCAGCAAAAAAAACAAATAAGCGTTCTTTATCTTTACACGACAGTTTGGGACAGAAAAACTTCTTAAGTTTTGAGAAGATGTCGACAAAAAACTGCAACTCTTCCTCTTTAAAATATACAGTAAACGCCGACTCATCTCCGTCTCCTCGTTCATCTTTTACAACCAATTTTTTACAACCTATTCCAGTCAAAAACAACAGTATATACACATTGTATACATTATAAACACAAGTGTCTTCTGTACATAACAGTTATCATGTGACGAGTCAGCGGAGTCTCAAACCCCACACAGTAAAGCATGTTTAGAGTACACAGTATTGTGGTATTATAGGAGATAATACAGTATATGTATTGCTGAAAGCAGGTGTCAGCCAGCAACAAACGTGAATACAAATAAAAAAAACATCAGCTAATAATGCTGCATCTCAATAAATTGACTACGTGTTGCTAACGGTCTCCTTCGATTCTCTGAACCAGGAGATTTAAATACAAAACGAAAAACACACAAACAACAACAAAATAAAGCAGCGTCTCAGCGACACATTCAAGAGAGAAAATGTCTTTGGCAACGTAGTGTTCGAAGAAGTGTAGTGTCATTAATACAGTACATGTATATGTGAAGCAGAGGATATCATGTATTTTTATGAGTGTGTGCTGAAACTTCTGGATCTCTGTTAACCCTCAAAAGAACAGTTTGACATTTTGGATCGCTAAATATGAGGCGACAGCTGGAAGACGGTTAGCTTAGCTTAGCATAACCTAAGCATTAGCCTTGGAAATCGGAAGTCAGAGCTGGGAATAACGGCACACCCGAGTTGACTGCGTTCCAGTACAACTAGTTGGAAAACTTTAAGGGATTTTGCTCCAGCCATTGTTAGCCACTGTTAGCTATTGTTAGCTACAGTTTGCCAGTGTTAGCCCTTGTTAGACATTGCTAACTACTGTTAGCCATTGTTATCCACTGCTATCTATTGCTATCCACTGTTAGCCACTGTTATCTATCGTTATCCACTGTTATCTATCGTTATCCACTTTTATCGACTCTTAGACACTTTTTTCCCGCTCTTAGCTATTGTTAACCACTGCTAGCCATTGTTAGCCACTGTTTGTTATTGTTAGTCACTATTTGCTACTGTTATCCATTGATATCCACTGTTAGCCATTATTAGCCATTGCTAGCGACTGTTAGACACTGTTAGCAATACCAGTTGATAACGCATTACACTGGTATTTTGCGCATACAAACATTGTAGCAACATATAGAAGTTGGACACCTCTGTACGTCTGACTGGAGCAGCCATCTTGGATTTTGAGGTCGGGGTGTAAGTGGGGTTAGTCTGGACTTCAGGCGGCGTTCTAGTTGAAATTTCCGACCGATAACTTATTGAATTCCGTCTTCCCAGTTCAAATGGAACGCAGCAAAAGACTGACGCATATTTATCCAAAATATCAAACGTTTCCTTGAAGAGACGTGCATGTTTGCTTCCTCTTCCTTCATCATTCTTCCTTCTCTCGATGTCTTTAACTGACTTAATTAATGTGACTACAAGCCCCTGCTTCTTCACCTCTTCGGGTTTATTTTTCTTCAATAATGTCCGTATCCCATCGACATTCCCATCCCGATCCCGATCCCCAGGCTCTCCCTCAGCCCCCTCAGCTGCTCCTCGCCCAGCCGGGTCTTGTCCTCCAGCTGCCTCTGCTCCACCAGCAGGGCGGCCTTCATCTTCACAAAGTGGCTGAAGAAGAAACACATGAACATTTTAAAAGAATGTACACAAATGAGTCCATTAGTGAACTATTTGACTCAAACCTTTTGTGCTTTAGCAGCCCTCTTGTATTCAGTGTGAGGTGGATGGTGACGTGTTCGTACCTGTAGTCTCGGTGCTGCTCAGGCAAGAGGCAGCGGGCCAGCACCCGGCTGACGGTTTGCTCTCTGTGGTCCACGTGGTCCTTCAGGTCCTGAGCCTCGGACAGCTGCCTCATGAGCTGACGCTTCTTCTCCAGCAGGGGGAGCTAGAGGACAGAGAGACGCATTTAAGGACATTTAAGTGACTTTCTTTGAAATTAAAAAAATCCCCAATCTTTGTGCATTGACGACGGCGCTCACCCTCTCGTGGAGCTCCGTCTCCGGGTCCAGAGTGTCCAGCGTGGTCTCCACCCGCAGCAGCCTCCCGGACAGCGACAGCAGCAGACTCACCACTTTGTCCAGATCGCCGATGAACATGCGGAACTTGTCCACCTCGTTGGGTTTGCACACCGCCACCACCATGCTCTCCACCTGAGGACACAGAGATTAGGTTTTCAGTCCCTCGATGTTCAAAATGTGGTTTGATTTGGTGCGTAAGATGGTAAAACTGAGTATAAAAAACCTCGATGTATGAATTAATGTGCAAGAATTATGGTGCAAAAGCCAAATAAGTAAGAATCGGAGGATCTGGGTCTGTCCACGGTGGACCGGTCTCTTTAAGTGAGTGTGTTTCGGTTCCTTTCACCACATCCACTGTTGTCCTCACCTCCTCTCCTAGCTGAGCGTTGGCTCTGATGTCCTCCTGCAGACCCCTCTGAGCTTCTCTCAGCACTCCCAGCTTCTTGCGGAGGCTCTCCATCAGCTGCTTCTGCACGACACACACGGAGGAATTGTTAACGGAAGACACCAAAAACAAAACACAGATTGTACGACGCCGCCAGTTGAGTGAGCGAGACGGTAGCTGCAGGCGTCACCTTGTACGTGAGCTCGTCGTCCTCGTTTCTGTCTCTGTTATCGGTGAAGTCCTTCATCTGAGACAGGAGCTGAGCTTTGGCAGCTGAAGTGCTGTAATAGGACGAACAGCTGGAGCTCGCACCGGACCGCCTGAGGGAGGGAGGGAGGGGAGTTTATTTTATTTACACGGAGATAAAACACAGAGAGGTCGATGCGATAAAACAGATACGCGGTCGTAAAATTGAGTGATTAGAAAGGTACATAAATAATAAATGTAATGGGTTAATAGCGTTAACACTTCAACTGACACTTCAGCTCCTAACAGTGTTTACGCTGCAACTGACGACTGATCTTTCACTAAAACCCCCGACTCAAAATCCACAAAACCAACCCTGAAAATGAACAAAGTCTGTAACGACTGTACGAGAGTCTCTGGTTGGTTGGAGCTGGACGCTGCGATTGGCCGATCTGCGTTTGAAGGCGGGACTTAACGAAGGGTCAATTAAAGTCTAAAAACTGCTTTAACTTAAACTTCAGTGCAATATTTGCAATTTTCAGCACACATTGTAATAATTTTCAAATGTGAAAAGCATCCGTTTTTAATAGAATGATACAGTATGCTGAATATTTAACCATGTATCCCAGATTTCTGTAGATACATTAAAAGGAGAGTTGCTCACAATAAATGTGGAGGAAAGTGAATTTTGACGGCAAATTGTGCATCTAAACTCTCTGGGACTTGTATTTCTGTCATATGTGGTAACAATTACCCATCTGGCACCTGTGATGGGAAAAAACCCAACCACAGATAGAAAGCTGGCTGCAGTACGGAGGTCTGGGAGAGGTTGTGGGGAAACAGGGGGATCAGCTTAGTGACAAGAACAATCCGGTCTTGTACAAATCAAATGGTCTGTGTAATTAACACAGAGACGTACATTCCACCACTTAAGCCTCTCTCTCTCTCTCTCTCTCTCTCTCTCTCTCTCGTTACCTGTCCAGGCTGTCGGTGTTGTGCTCCGTGGTTTGGTAGGCCCCTCTCCAGCTCTCCCTGCCCGACTCTCCCTCACCGCTCTGGGGGAAGAGCTCCTCCAGGCTCAGCCTCTCTCCGTCCTCGGCCTCCAGCTCCTCCTCCTCCAGCTCCTCCTCCTCCAGGGAGCCGCTCTCCGCCCTCGCCTCGGTGTCGATATCCGTCTCCAGGACCGTGACCGGCAGCGCGAAGCAAGGGAGCTCGCTGGTGATCGGCTCGTCCTCCGCCGGGAGCCCGTCGTCCTCCTGGAAGTCGTCGATGTCCGTTTCCATCGGGATGTCCAGGTCCGCGTCCAGGCTGTGCGCGGGACTCGGACTGAGGGTCGCCTCCGATTCGGGGATCTTCTGGGGCTCGATGGTCTGGAAGCCCCGGTTCATACGAAGCTGCTGCTGCTGCTGCTGCTCGTAGTGCATGGAGAAGTAGGATTCGGGAGGTAAGACGCCTCCGTTTTCTAAGACAGGTGGCAGGTTCGAGTCGCTATGAACTCTGGGAGACGGGGATCTCTCCCACTCGGCTCCTGGTCTCACGTTGGACTGCTGTTTGTGAGGTTTCACTGTTACTCTCTCCTGGTCGGGGCTGACGATCATCTCGGATAAACTGCAGAGACACAGATAAAAACTTTTGAACACTTCAGTTAAACTTCAATACAGGATTAAAACCCACTATAACCACTGAAGAAGAGTGAGGTTGTGGTGGGTGGAGGCACATTATGTAACTATTTAACTCCCAGCTCACCTGCTCTCTGTTGGCGGAGGCGGAGGTGGAGGAAGCGGTGGTAAAACCTCCAGCCTCTCCTGCTGTTCGCCATACGAGCCCCTCAGGTCCCTCTCTTTTGGGGGCGGAGCCACCGGCCTGAAGCTCCTCCTGGAGAACATGGGACTGGGCGGAGCAACGGTGAAACCCCGCTCCTGGGATTGAGCCTGATTCTGATTGGACGGAGCGTGGGAGAAGGGTTGTTCCTGCACTTGTGGTGGATTCTGATTGGACGAGGCGTGGGAGAGTTCCTTGGTTTGGCCGCAGCTGCATCGCGGGCAGCCCTCGGAGACTTCCCGTCTCTCTGGAGGAAGACTGTAGGACCTCTGTCTGGACGTCTCAGGTGGAGGGACGCATGACGAGGAGTGGGTCGGATGGTGCGACTCTGCAGCGTCGAAGGACGGAGGGGTGGAGTGAGGTGAAGAAGAGGAGGTGAACAAGGCGTGGTGAGACGCACGCCTGCGGTGGAACTGCTCCCACTTCGGGGGCGGCGGTCTCGGCGGAGGCGGCGTCTTCTTCCTGTTTGGGCAGGCGGCGCTGTCTTCTCCTCCCCTGACTCCGTCCACTCCTTCCTCCACCTCGCTCAGGGTCTGGCTGGTCGCCACAGAAATCGACGGCGACCAGCGGTGGCTGCCGCTGGCAAAGCGGAGGTCGTTTTCGGACATGGCTCGTCCTCGCAGCGAGAGAGGAGCCGGCGGCGGCGACGGCAGCGGAGCGAACGAGTGTCCGTTGCGATCGTCACTGTCGGCCTGTCTGTGGCCCCATCGACCCTGCTGGTGCTGATGATGCGGATTAACGCTCTCTGGAGGTCTGGACTCCCGTCTCCAGCTGGAGTAGTCCCTGTGATGTGGAGATTAGAGAGACGGACGTTTAAAGTAGGTATTTCTTTGTCAACAAACAAATTAAAGGGTCCACATTTAACGAAATGTATTCTCATTTTTTATTCCGTTTCTTTCCACAAGAAGAGCACAAACCACCGAGCTGATGGAGAAGTTTCTACAAGAATTTTGAGTGTTAAAGAAGAAGTTTCAATTTGATAATCCAGTGATGTCTGCGTTTGAGGGGGCGGGACTTAGAAAAGGTTTAATTTGTAGTTTTAGGTTATAATTATGTGGCGGAACTGCCGGGACTTCACATTTTCTGATTGTAGATGAGATTGAACAAAGAAAATAAAGTTTGGTAATTGGCGTATTTTTCGTTTCCCCTATTTATGCTAAGCTAAGCTACCTACATCCTGACTCCAGCTCTGTGTTAACGTTTACCGAAAATGTGAACTATTAATTTATCCAAATTTGTGCAGAAAAAAAAATAACATTTGTGTCAAAACCTATCCCTCTGGGTTTTGAAATTTCCCCGTTACGAAACTAAAACAGTCGGAGAAAGTGGTTAAATTACAGTAAATGTTTCCTCTTTACATTCTCTCTGAACTGTTTCTGTCTCAGGTCAAGTACGAGTAGGAGTGGTGGTCCTGAAACATACAGGAATCACCACCCGACCACATACCATTATGGGCCCATTTTTTAAGCATGGATGATTGCTCTGCACACTTAAGAGCTCATTATAGTCAAAACACAGTCGGGCATGACTGAGTGGGATTTCCGCCCCCCCGTTGGTGCACAATGGGCCGACCCCACCTAAAGTCTCCGGAGACTCACTTAGAGACAATCAGAGACGGGGCAAAATGTGTGCCGGCCATGTCAGAAATATAGAAGGTCAATCAAGTCAGGAAAAGAAAGAAATACTACTTGTTTATATGAATGTGTGTGTTTGGACCAAAGGAAGTGGCTCACCTCTCAGTCAGGCTGCACTTCCTGTTGAGCTTGGGCGTTTCCTGTTGCCGGGCGGGATGCATCTGTGGAAGACGTTTTTTTAAGTCTGGTTAATGACACCGAAAGGAATGAATCAGGTAATGAGTGTCCGTCAGCACTTGTCCCCGCTGAAGGGAGGTGGGTGTGTTACTCCACCCTCCCATACACTTCAATGGTGAGAAGTCCAAAAACCTGCCTGGCAAGCTATCGCTTCATTTCAGCTCACTTTTCACAACACAAAATGTATTTATATTCTGTGTTTCCTTCTAGGGCTGCAACTGACAATGTTTTCATTATCAATAAATCATATTATTCAATCAGTTATCTTCAAATAATACATAAAATATCCGACGTCTTCAAATCTCTTGTTTTGTCTGAACATTAGTCTGAAACCAAAATATTTTAGAGTCAGAATCACAAACGGTTCATTGCCAAGTATGTTGTGTTTTATTCTATTTAAATGTAATTGAACTCAATTAGACTTTATGTATATTTTATTTATGCAGTTCTATTTTTGAGGGTGTGTATTTATTTTATTTTAATCGCATCTCAATGTCTTCATCTACTGATACTCGGTTGTTATTGAGTTCAGATTACTTTGCCAAACTTCTGCTAATCTCATTATCCTAAAACAGAGGTTTGACTTGGTAGATAAATGAACAGGAAGTTAAGTGAAGGACTTAAAGAAACTGATAAAACAGTCTCTTGTTGAAAGAAAAGATTCCCTTTAAGACGAATGTGTCGAATGATGAGGTCACTAAGAGAGTCAACAGTTCAGACTGAGAGACTCAAATCAATTGGTGGTAAAAAGTTGTAACCCAACGCTGCTATTATCGCTGACACAAGCGTCCGCCGCTGTTGCCCAATCTCCCTCAGTTCAGCTCTTGGCCGCACACAGGATGCAAGGTTTTCGACTTGAAACCAACCGTTCAACCACGGAGGGACCTGGACCGCTCACAGCGCCGACGTCCAAGAACGGTCACTCGATCCCCCCTTTAGTGAAGCTGTTTTTAAAGAAAACAAGATGCTTTTTCGGGTCTCCGGCGGTCATTTTTATAGCTCGGTCCAACAACCCGCATCGTCTGATTTCAGTGAGCTGCAAAGTTGATCTTTGACTCTGAAAGGCGTTACTTGGTGTCAGTGCTGACGGCTGTTATTCAGCTTAGCGAGGAAATCTGTTTGGCTCGTAAACACACTTGTTAACGGATTGCTGACGTGTTTTTCTCTCAACAGGATAGATGCCCAGAGAAGAAATCATGTTTTTAGATCCTATGAATGTTGCTTCAGAATAGAAATTCCTTTTTATCAGTAATGTTGATGATATTCTTTTGGTTGCAGGCCGTGTTTAATAGCTTAACAATTAAGCTATTTTACCCAAAATGCGTGCCTCGAATGGCGTCTAACTGATCACTATCATCCACTCGTTCAGCCCACATTTCACCTCTCGAGCAGCACTCTTACCTCTGTAGGCGTGTAGCTCCTCGCTGTGTAACCCTGGTGAAGAGGCTGCTGGTTCTCCAGGAGCTGAGAAGGTGTGTTGACTGGATGAAAAGCCGATCTCGGGACTTGATTCTGGGTGTGGCCGTGGGAGAACGCCTGAGGCTGGAAGTTGTGTTGGAAGTCCTGGTTTCTTTCTTTGGTGCCGTAAGACTCCCGATGTGAGCCGAGCTGAGCATCGTCCTCCCTTTCCTTCCCTCGTTCCCTCTCAAGCTCCTTCTCTCTTTCTCTTTTGAGATGTTCCTTCTCTTTTTCCCTCTCCAACTCAAGCTCCCTCTGTCTCACCCTCTCTTCTCGTTTCCTCTCCCGCTGAATCTCCTTCAGTCTCGCCCTCTCCATTTCTAACTCCCTCTCCTGTCTTTCCTTCTCCCGTTCCCTCGCCCTGTCCTCTCTCTCTCTGGCTTGCTTCTCTCTCTGCCTCTCCATGCTGGTGCTCACGGACATCCTCCTGGCTTCCGTAGTGTTTTGAAGCGGCGCACTTTCCTGCTGAAGCCCCCCCTGGTAGGAGTATCTCCTCTGATTGAGCTCCCCTCCCTGGAGCTCCAGATGATGGAGGGGTTTCTTTTGCCTGCGACTCGACAGACTCGAGATATTAGACGCGCCTTTGCTCGTCTCCTCGAAAAACTTCATTCTATCTGCAAACGGAAGGATATCCGACTCCTCCGTCCGAGAACTGGAAGAGGAGCGACTGTATGAGGAGGTGGATGAGGAGGTGAAGGCACAAACCCCATGCCGTGACCCCGTGACTCCCGACGCCTTGTCACTCGAGACTCTACACCGCCGTTCTGGTTCTGGTTCCGGCTGGAGTTTATGCTCGGGGGTCCAACGCCAGCGGCGGGCTTTGCCAGCAGGTGCCGGTTCCTCCACGACTCGGACGCCGACGCCGACACCAAAACTGGGCACTCCTGGGTCCACAATCTGGACGGTCCTGGATGGGATGTTGTTTTGAGTGTAGGTTGTTGACCGAGTCTGCAAGGCGTCATCGTTTGATTCACTTGAGGGTTTTGCTTTCTCGGCCTGTGCTGTGGTGCTGGCATCTTGGGGACTAACAGGTGAGGCAAATGCAACTGTGGTACTCCTCTCCTGGGCAGGCGGTTCAGGGTCTGCCCCCTCTTCATTGAGGTCTGGACCCTCTTCCTCCTGGACAGTTTCCCCACTACAGAGCAACCCTCCTGGGCCACGACTCCTCTGAAGCTGGGCCTTTTTCCTCTGGATCTCATTGCGGAGGTTAGTAGCAAATCGCTCGCTACGACGACGGTTTCGACGATAGTTCCTGGACGCGTTTGACTTCTTCATGTCCGTCTCTTCTGCTACACCCTCCTTACTTTTACCTTCACTTCCTCCTCTATCCAATTCCCTCTGCTCCTCAAGTAATGTATCCATACTGGCAGCAGCGCTAAGAGGCTCAAAATCTCTCTCTAGTATCTGGTCAGAGCTTAACCTTCCCTGGGTTGACGATCCAGTGGGGTCCCCCGGTACGCTCACAGAGCGGCCCCATGGGTGGTGATGCCCACCATTTACACCCATCCCTTCCAGTCTTTTACTTGAGTTTCCATCGTCATCATCCCCTTCTAAGAACACAGATCCCGGGGTCGAGCAACGGCTGCCTCCCCACTTGTTTGATGGCGCGTGGAGGTGGTTGTGAGAAGCTTCTTGGTCTTCCCTCGTGGGCTGAAGAGATGAATGAGACAACTGGCTGCTACAAGGCGACAAAGAGGGATCAGAAGTGTTCGACGGATTGCGAGGCTCCAAAGAAGAGCCGTCGCTATTACACTGCAATAACTGAAGTTGTGTAGCTAGGAGCTTATCGGGGGCGCTGTGCCGGGGAAGCCCCGTGGAGGAGTGTTTATTCTGGGAGTGCGTGATATGAGACTCCTCTTGAACCACAACGGAGGATTCTGCAGGCAAGGAGCCAGGGCGAGAGGAGGCGACGGTGACTAGTGAGGAAGTCACAGGATCAGAGATGTGATCTGAGGTTGTCTCTGAATTGTAGTCTTTATTAGTGCGAGGATCACATCTGATATGTCTAACGTCTTCTGTCTGTCTTTGGATATAGTGCGAGTCTACGGTATCCTCTTTTAAATTCCCAGTTTTGTCAACTTCTTCTGGTGCAAGGAAGCCGTTAAGAATTCCTGAGTCAACATTCAGAGAGGACTTGTTTTCGTCAGGGTAAAAGGAAACACTGGAAATTTCAATTGGAGCGGAGACGCATCGTTTGTTGGCGGCATTAGGCCGAGTCCGGGTTGCCCTAAAACTGTCCTTCCTGGTTGGAGGCTGAGGAGGGTTCATCTTTCTCTCAGTTACTCTTTCTCCGTTTCTTATGATGTCAAAGTCTCCTCCCTCGTAACAGCAGGAGGAAGGCCTCTCTTTTACCTGAACAGGCCTTGCTCTTGGCCTGGTCAGGGAACTGGACTTGAGTATAATAAGCTGCACCTCATCCGGGGCCTCGCCAGACGAACTCCCCAGGGTTGAGGTGTCGCCGCTCGGGTATCCTCGACAAGCCGGCCCCAGGCTCTGGAGGAGGTTGTCCATGGAGCAGGCGTCACCGGGCCTTAGTGGCACCGTCGCGTAGTCGGATGTGTTTGAGCTGGCGGAGAACGAGCTGTAGGCAGAGTCTCTCTTGTTGTTGAAGAGGGTGGGGTCGACGGGGGAGTTATGGGAGTCGGAGTATGGCTGCGTGGTGGTTGTCGGTGCGTCCAAGCTCTCCATGGAGCCCAGGGAACTGCTTCGGTCGGTGGAGGAGTAAGGTCTCGACAGCTGACCCCACTGCAAGGACAAGTCACTGCAAAGACAAGGAGACAAAGTAGATCAACTACAGTGTTTCAAAAAGAGACTTTGATTATCTATTTGGGATATTAAAGGCAATCTTCAGACAAAACAAGCAAGCTGATGTCACCTTGACAAGGGTCAAATTGCTATTTTCCCCTGAAACACAGTGTATGTGGTTCAGGAATACAACTGTTGAACTGCACAGCTGGGGAAGTCTGTTTTCTATCAGTCCTGAGCCGAAGATCTACGGCAGCACCACGTGATTTCAAAGACATTTGGAGGAAGCCTCTGAAGGCGGAGAGGGATTTCCTCCTCATCAAATTCAAACTGCCTGAAGTCAAAATCTCCAAGTCAACCCTGTGATTCCTCTCTTCCTCTCTTTCTGTCCCATCTTCTGTACAATAAATGTTGATTTAATCCAAAACCGCATTTTTCAAAACCTACTCATTCAAATTTGATTGACATCGTTAAATGAAAACAAATTTGTTCACGTTTACTTGATAGTAGGTCAGTTAAGCTTTGCATTGATTACATGACATGATGTTTACAGAAGAGCCCGCTCATGCTTTAGTCAGTACTAACCGATATTTTGTTTATACAGCCCAAAATCCCAAATTCGATCCAGAAGGCTTTACAATCTGTGCAACATATGGCACCTGCTGCCCTCAGACGCTTGATTCAGAAGAGGAAAGACTCCCCGAAAACCCTTCAAACCTTAAGGGAAGCAGAGGAGAGACAGCTCTTCCACAGCCACAATGTTGATTGAAGCGGACCTCTGTTGCACATCACCCACCTCATTCTGTTCCCTTCTACTTCTAACTGTCTGATGAAAGGCCAAAAATACCCCAAAAAATAGTACAAAAAGAAGAAATGAAAAAGGAATTTGCCAACAATCCCAACTTGTCTTTTCAGCAAAAGGAGAGCTTAAGAAACGGGGATATCGATTCCAGAAGGAAAGGGCTCTCAGTGTTTTTGTGCTTGGTTGAAATCCAATCCGTAAAAGGCTGCTACAAAAATGTCATTTTCATTTTTACGTGGTATTTCTCTTTCCTATATAAAGAGAGAGTAGTCACTCACCCCTTTGTATTTCTTTGATGTTCTTATTCAGACATTAGGGAAAGTAGCCAAGGAGACAGAGGAGAGGTTAAAGAAGAGAGAAATGTCTAAAAACGAGCTTTGATCTCAAACAAATATGAAGAAACAGCCGGCAGACTCTCCCCGGGCTGTTTCTGCGGTATTTATGGTTTGCAATCCATGCAAAGATCTGGATTTGTTCCACTTATAAAGTATATTACCACAACTCAATCTAATAAAAACACGATCTGCTCATGAAGTCAATTATTCTTGTGGTCTGCAGAATTTGTGTCGGTCATTTTATGCACTCACCATTTTGAGGTAAATCAAACCCATGACATTTACTTTAAGAGCATGCAAGTGCTTTTGCATGTTATGGCTCAAGAATGGAATTTGATTGGCAGCCTTTGTTTTTTCATGAATTTCTGAAAATCCTTTAGCTGGCTTTTAATACTTTCTAAGTTGTGGAATCCAACTCTGTGAACATCAGGTCTGGTAAATATGTTTGTAAATGTTAGGCACCAAAAGTCCACCACAAGGCAGTTGGTTTTGGTCAGGGGAGGCAACCTCCGGTTATAAAATGTGAAGCCAATTATTTAGTGTCTTAAAGCTGCATTCTCTCTAGTGTCCACCAGGGAGCGACTCCTCTGGTTGTATAGAAGTCTATGAGAAAATGACTACTTCTCTCTTGATTTATTACCTCAGTAAACATTGTAAACATGAGTTTATGGTCTCAATCTCTAGTTTCAAGTCTTCTTCAATACAGCATGATGTTCATTTAGTAGATTATGGTCCATTTAGAGTCAAACAGACCATAAAGCAGGGGATGCTTTAGGGCGGGGCTACACAGTGATTGACAGGTCTCTACCAGAGACGTATACGGCGTCTCTACGTCACTCCTCCGCAGTCCAAATATAACAAAATGACTTTATTTTACATTGTGCTTGCATGCTGAATTTTCCTTAAATAAAACTTTGTCTGATAAAGCTTCTATGTGTCGCCGATTATGTGAACTGTACTACAATGGGAACTTGAAGGTGACAGGGGTACAAATACAACGCACATCAAGTACTTCAGCAAGTTTAAAAAGTTGCTTTCTTGATTTTCATGTCATGCAGAAATGAATGGAAAACAATGGCTGCCTGGAAAGGTATAAGAAACACATTCAAAAGCCTGAAACTGTACAGCAAGAAGCAAAAAAAGGTTCCATTATCTGCATGAGAAAAGTGTCTTTAAAGGAAGTGAGCAATGAATGAGAAAGGAGAGGCGGCTGTATAGATTTGACCTGGGTGACAGCGAGAGGAAATGAGACGGGAGCGGGACAGGAAATCACTGTCCACTCCTAGCCAATCAGACGGCCACGTGGAACATGTGAGTGTGAGGGTTGACGTGGATGAACCATCACACAAACACTGTTCACAATGAGGCAGTGTGTGTGTTCACACAAATTACACACACATGCTTTCACGTATTTCATCCTCAAAACCCGGTGTGTGTGTTGTTTTTTGTCTCAAAACACATTTTTTTGTTTTCAGTTAAAACACACACAGATGCAGACTGTACAAAATGTCCAACTTCTTCACACAAACACAGCTTATTGAGCGTCTTCCTCTCTTTGTCCACATGTTCTGGGAGTCACATGCCATTGTCCAGAGTTATGCCGGGAGCTGCCTCCTCATCAGATAGTGTGTGTGTGTGTAGTTTGTTGTGCAGGACAAACTGTGGGAATAAGAAACCCACACACACTGCTATCTAACCCACATGGGACTATTACATCTAATAGTGGTTCATTATATCACTGACTCTTATCAGAAGGAGAACAAGGCGCTGACGTACTGCCCCATAAAAGTGACAAAGACTATTTTCATTGTGAGTCAACTCAGACGACTGCGGTGACTTCCTCTTTCCTTGTTTTTAAAGGATTACAGTTTAGCTTCGTGACATCATACTGTAATACAAAGACTACTGTACTTACATGCATTCTTTTCATTTAACCTGACTGAACTATTGTTTCTTTGTGGTATAAAAATATCCATGATTACATTTAGAGCTGAAAACAATTAGCTGTGTAGCTATTTTGAGAATAATATTTAAATGATATTAGTGATGATTTTGGTTTTACTGCATGTACAGCAAACATTGTTTTTAGAAAAGTGCGATACAAATAAAGGTTATTATTGTTCCTTTGGGCTTTTAGTTGGTCAAATTCAAATTCTATAGACCAAACATCTTAATCATATCTATCTTCTTTTCCTACTGTTACATTATGAAGGAGCATTTATCATTATTGTCTCACTTTAAACAGAAAAAACTACAAAAATCCCGTAAAAATTAAAGAGCGGCAACTTCCCAGAATCCTTTGCAACCACTTAAAACTGCATAAAAGCCAAGCTCAATGCATTTGTGTCTCTTGTCAAAGCTACCTTATTTCACCCTCAAGTTCTGACGCTTTGTCTACTCCCCAAAAATGTAGCTTAGCATTGAGATTCCACACATGAACCAATAAATAGCTGTAAGACCTTCTACACTTTCAGCCCTTTAGATACGAGGATCTAAGTTTTTTGCAACTAAACTAACGAAATGAAAAACATCCACCTGGTCGCCGCACAAAAGTCGGACAGACAAAGACCAGGTCTGATTAGTTGTCACTTTGGAATGCTTAAATAGAAGCCCAAAATAGACCAATGGGCTTCCTGCGTGGGCAGTGTTGACATTAGTCAAACACGGTGATGTCACCTGTTTCCTGGCGACCAAAAAAACCCCCCCGGCAGTGACTTACAGTCCTCTCATAGACTCATTGTGTGGGATTCAAACCTACAGCGGAAACCTGCACATTAGGCAAGTTTGTTTTATTGTAAAACTCCCCGACAGCTGGAATAAGGAAGTGAATATATTTAGCTGTGGATGAAATCACAATCACATATTTAATCACATAATAGGCATCGAAAAGTGACCTCACAGGAATTAAACTTGGGGTTTTATTTATTGTCATTTAGTTAAAAACGTTGTTTGGTGTTATCAAACGTTATAACATTTAAAGATGTAATAACACTTTTTATAAGATAGGTAAATGATATATTTTGCTCTAAAATGTAGCGCTTCATCACATAAAGCGTGACAATCCGCCGCTCACCTGTTGTCAGTCGTGTGCCAGGGTAGTGTGTACGAGCCGGGGTGGAGCTGCATGGCAGACAGAGAGGGAGGAGGGGGGAGAGGAGGCGAGCCGGCCAGGGGGAGGCAGGGCGGAGGAGACGGAGGAGGAGGAGGCGGAGGAGGAGGAGGAGGGAGCGGCGGCTCCGACAGCTTCGCCAGGTGCCAGGAGTGAGGCCTGAGGAGAGGAACGCTGCGCCTGTGGGAGAGAGGTGAGAGGGGGGAGACTCAGGTGAGGAAGAGGTAGAGACGCTTAATACGGCTCTGGTAGAGACCTGTCAATCACAGTAAGCCCCGCCCCTAAAGCATCCCCTGCTTTATGGTCTGTTTGACTCTAAATGGACCATAATGTACTAAATGAACATCATGCTGTATTGAAGAAGACTTGAAACTAGAGATTGAGACCATAAACTCATGTTTACAATGTTTACTGAGGTAATAAATCAAGAGAGAAGTAGAGTCATTTTCTCATAGACTTCTATACAACCAGAGGAGTCGCCCCCTGGTGGACACTAGAGAGAATGCAGCTTTAAGACACTTCAGTATTGGCTTTAATTCTCAGAACCAGAGGTTAGTTGTGAACTGATTCACAAGCTAAATGTACTCGACTAAGTGAGATTTTGCCCAAATATGAAGAAGCTGCTGTTGTGTTGCATTTCCTGCATGAACCCTTCCAGTCTAATTATATACAGTAAATGTGCAACATAGATAAATACCCCTGACGGACGTCATTTCCTTCCAATACAGTACGTCACTTTTTCCATTTTGCAACCTCCTCTTGTTCACAGAAACATGTAGTTGTTGTTAAATAGAATGATTTATCCAGACAAGATGTTTATTGTCAAGTGTCTCTCAAGATCAGGGCTCAAGTACAACTTGCCAACCCAAATTCTGTGGAAACAGCCCCCTCAGAAGTTGTTTGGCCTTCTATTAGGCTGCCATTAAAAGCTCATCCGACATGTACTGTATGTTCCCCAGTCTGATCGGAAGCCAGACATTCCAGTGTATCCCATGATATTCACTAATTCCCTTATACAGACTTCCGATCCCATATGTTGGCCAGATCCAATTCAACCCCCTGCAGACTGAGTGTGTGTGTGTGTGTGTGTGTGTGTGTGTGTGTGTGTGTGTGTGTGTGTGTGTGTGTGTGTGTGAGACAGAAAGGGAAACAAAAAGAAAAAACAGTGAAAATAAAAAGGATATAAAGACAGAAAGCTCAGTCAGCAATAAATGTGCCGTTCTCAGAGTCTGAATGGAGCACGATGTGTTTGTCTTTCAGATTAATAACAGTTGGGAAACCAGCAGCTGAACGGAAACAAATGTTCATAGAATGAAAACAACAAACGCTGTCGACTTGGCTTCACTCAAAGTTGACTTGGACTTGTCTAGAGTGAGATTTATCAAGACTCAAACTTGATGTGGACTTGCTTGACTGACGTGAGGCTTGTCTCGCTCAAGTTGACATTTAACAAGATTTGAACTTGGACTTAGGCTCGTCTCGTTGTGAGTTGACACCCGACTAAAATCCAACCAGGTTTGGACTTGTCTCGTTTGATGTGGGACTGAACAAGTCTCTTTCTTGACTTGGACTTCAATTGACTAGACATTTAACAAAATTTGAAGTTGACTTGGGCTTGATTTGACGTATCTCAAACCAGATTTGGACTTGACAAGACGCTAGCTTGAGTTAAACTTGTCTCAATAGACTTGAGATATGATAAGACTTGTTCTTGACTGGGACTTCACTTGGGCATGTGTCGACTGACTAGACTGACTTGATTTCAACTTCTCTTGATTGATGTGAAACTTAACAAGACTCAAACCTTGTTATTGACTGGGACTTGTCTCATTTGACTTTAGACTTGGCTTAGGCTTGTCTTGATTGACTTGAGACATAACAAGATTTGTTCTTGCCTGGGACTAGTCTCAAACCTGATTTGGACTTGCCTTGGCAGACTTTAGACTTGACTAGACTCATTCTGGACTGAGATTTGTCTCATTTGACTTCTTCAGATGTCTTGATATCATTTAGACTTGACAAGACTCCTTGATTGAGACTTGGTTCATTTGACTTTAGACTTGGCTTAGGCTTGTCTTGATTGACATAAGACTGAACAAGACTCGTTCTTGCCTGGGACTAGTCTCAAACCTGATTTGGACTCGTCTCAATAGACTTGATACTTAACAAGACTTGTTATTGACTGAAATGTGTCTCATTTGACTTCAAACTCGACTTGGGCTTGTCTTGATAAGACTTTAGACTTGTTGGAATAGTCTCAACTGACTTGACATGGACGTGTTTCTGTTGACTTGGGACTAGAATACAGCTTTGAAAACCACTAAGTTAACAGCTGAATGGGAAGAACGTCTGAGTCTAAGGTGGTTTGATTCCTACTGACCAAGTCCCCCAGAAGAGTCTCTGGTTGAGATTCCCAAAGTGAAAGTACAAACAGTAAAACAAGACTATTCTGGGTATTTCAGAGAAACATTTGGAGGTAGAATTTTGGGAGAGAAATGCGGATCCTGGCACGGCGAGGGGAAAGGAAAAGGACCATTTCTGAGTATTATTGTTGATGATAAAGCAGCAGAGGAACCATATCCATAATAAACCGTTTCCTGGTCCTCGCTCCTTAAGAGGGATTTCTATCTGAACCCACTGATTGTTCGACTCCGCTGACAATGTCCTTAAATTATCCCCTGAGAAAGTTTATATAGAGGCTGTGTGCGGTTCTTTTTGTGCGTCTTTACCCCCTATGTGTGTGTGTGTGTGTGTGTGTGTGTGCGTGAACATGTGTGGGAACTGTCCAGAAAATACCATTATCGAACCCACCACCTCCTCTTTTCTCCGAGTTTAGCTTTCTGAGATTGATGACCGGGAAAGTCAAAACAAACTATGTGACGCCAAAGTTAGATGGAGAGAGTATGATAACGACAAATGTGCAACTTAAGAATGTAATATAGAACGCAACTGAACTGTTTTGTAGCCGTGCAGAGGATAGAAGGGGAAAGTTCTTTTAAAAACAACTTCACCAATCGTCGTTTTCGTTGTTTTTTTCTAAATCTTTCTTGGGGAGTGAAGTGATGAAAAGCCTTTGCTGCATTCAGTGACACTCCGTAAACTGTGTCCCTTTCATTTACAGGACACAGGAGACATAGCAAAGTGCTGCTGTTGTCCATTCTATCAGCTGTACACGTTGTTCATAACATAATCCAAAGAAATCCCCCGTTCCTGTTCTCTTGACACTGTAACCCAGTTGGCTACCCGTTTCTACGCAAATAGGAGTCACATGAATCATGTTTTTCTAAGAATGTGCTGACGTACGGGAGGTAACGGCGTGTCCTGGACGTGGAAAAACCCAAGATAACGAGTAAATCGCTGTTGTGGTGCCGCCGCGGCCGCGAAATCCAACCAGGAAATCCAATCAAGTTTGCGAGACGTGACGAGCTCCCATTTATAAATACATTCTCCAGGTTTTTAGTGCATCTTAAAGTGAGGATTTGATCAAGTAAACAGATATGTGACGGTGGTTAACGCGTGAAATGAGAGACACAAATGGCGAGAAAAAAAAAGAAAAGAAGTCAAAGGCCGAGAAATTCTGAATTCTCCGTCCTGCAGCTCTGAATGAGCCTCTATGAGAAG
Organism: Leptoclinus maculatus; assembly: GCA_032191485.1. Classification (NCBI taxonomy): domain Eukaryota; kingdom Metazoa; phylum Chordata; class Actinopteri; order Perciformes; family Stichaeidae; genus Leptoclinus; species Leptoclinus maculatus. Next base: position 119,538 of record JAVDOI010000096.1, on the reverse strand, counting down.
GACCGGCTGGAATGTCCCACTTAATGCTCAGAAACTGCAACAGCTGACTGATACTGCAAAGGTCAAACGCGTATAATCTGAGTCTCACACACACACACACACACACACACACACACAGTACAGAAGGAATGGCAGACAAAGGCAGCCAGACAAATAGAGTCGTCTCTCACTGATGAGGACAGAAACTGTTGCAAAGCATGACTTTCAGAGGAGAGGAGAGGAAGAACAAGATGGGAGGGTTGATTAAAAAGATTGTAAATAAGAACACGGTTCTTGCTCAACAACCCCTCCCATGGGAGATAAGCGGGGCTACTGTTGGCCACATGGCAAAAAACCTTCCGTCAAGTGTAAGAAAGTAAAATTCCCGCATATTGACTCTTCAAAGAACTCCGGTAGAAGATGAGATTATTAATCCTAAACTGATGTGCAACCTCAGCAAAGACCTACCGGACTCTGAAGCATTCGCTGTCAAACTGAGCTCCCCAGCATCCCTCTGACACCCCGGAGTTCAAGGTCAAGGGGTTGAGCGTCTACTCGGCAACACGGACTAGTCTAAGTCCTCTTCGCAGGTTTTGAGGTCGAGGTCTGGTGAGGTTTTGGTTCGTGACATCGGTGGAAAAGTGTCCGAGAGCCGAGTGTCCGTCTGAAGAAGTGAAACAGCCTGCAGGGAAAAAAACCACCCGACGATGCTCACGTCCCCTCTCCCTCCTCTTCCTCTCTTCCTCCTCCCTCACTCCTCTCGCTGGAAGACAAAACATGGCTATTTCTCTCTCTCTCTCTCTCCCTGCCTCTCTCGCCCCCTCCCAGGCAGGATGTGTGAGTCAGTGAGAGAGGAAGTATTGTGGGGAGCAGATAAAGTGGTGGACGGCTGCTAAAATAATACCCAGAGTTCCACACTGTTATTGTTTGACCGGGGGGGGTGGGAATGCAGAGGTACTTCCTCCTTGTGTGTGTGTGTGTGTGTGTGTGTGTGTGTGTTAGCGTGCACGTGTGTTTGCAGAGCGTGAAAAAGTGATAGAAAGAGCAAAGAAAGCAGAGAGAGTTGGACGGACGAGGGGGCTTTTTTCGTCTCGGTTTGGCCGAGAGACGAGAAAAACAAAACGTGGTGAAAGACGAGGAATGTGAGAGATGACGGGAGGTCTGCAGGAGGTCTGCAGGAGGTCTGCAGCAGGTCTGCAGGAGGTCTGCAGGAGGACTCGGGAGTCTGAGGAGCAGTTAGAGACGGAAGCGATGAGTGCAGGTGATGGATGAAGAGGAGAGGTGACTTTTACTACTCTACTCATCGACTGGTGCAGGAACATCACCAGACCGTAACCGGTACACCTCCATGCTGACGATAAACAGCTTCATCTCAGTAAAACGTTGTACTTTACTGGGACTAGGACCCTGGAACTATAACAAACTGTTTAATATTAGAAGCTGGAACTTAAAAATGAAATGTTCTGTTAATTGATTTATAGTTGACGTGACTCTCAAAGGAGATCAGTCAGAACTAAAACATAAAATATATACAAGTATAAAATAAATGTGATTCCTGCAGCTTGAGTCAAAGAGTACATTTCTTACCAGATATAGATTCAGCAGTTTGACTTTGTTATCTTCCCACTTATACATGCACGTATTAAAGCACTGAACTGTAGCTCACAGTCAACCCAATCTGTTCACCATCTTTGGCTCAAACATGAAGGTAAATACACATTGAACAGCCGATAAAATCATCGCCTGTATCAGTGTCAGTCGCTCCACCGCCTCCTTATTCTGACCAGACTTGAACCTCGCGGAGCAAAAACATCCAGAGGTGTCCGACGTGAACTCTGTTGAAGTTTAACCAACCTCACAACAGCAGACACTTAATAACTTGAGGCCCTCAGCGGGCTTCAAAGGGTTTCCTGGAGACGTATATCTCCTGCAGACTGTGTGTGTGTGTGTGTGTGTGTTACACATGCATGTGAGCAGATTCCTCACATTCCCAGTCTTCCCTTCAGAAGGGTGAAGGGTTAACTATGCTAAACAACCTCACCTCCTCCCCTCGGTCCCTTTGTGTTCGCCTGCAATCAGGAACTATTTGTTTGCTTTATGTGTACGTGTGTGTGTGTGTGTGTGTGTGTGTACGTGTGTGTGTGCACATGTGTACGTGTGCACATGTGTGTGTGTGTGTGTGTGTGTGCATGCCTTATGGGTCTTCATCACCCTTAAAAATGGATTTCTGAATGACACACACACACTTGTTGACATGCATTTACACACACACACAAGTATCTCTCTCTCTCTCTCTCTCTCTCTCACTCACACACACACACACACACACACACACGGTTTCTGACACACCAGGTAATCAGTACAGTGAGGCTCATACCAGAGGTCGATAGCAGGAAGGGTGAAGTCCGCTCTTGCATCTGCAGCACAATGCGCTGTTTGTTACTGCTTGATCCCCTAACAGTGTGTGTGTGTGTGTGTGTGTGTGTGTGTGTGTGCAATCAGTACTCTACTGCCATTAACTTCATCTCACTGTCAAGAACATTGACAGTGAGTATTAGATGCTGTTCTGTCAGTCAAAAGAGGGTCAGACACAGTGCATCTTATCTCTCTCTCTCTCAATCAACATCAGTGATTTAGTGTGATGACACCTCATGTCCTGGTTCCTCTTCCATAAAAGAAACATCATTTTAACATGTGTGTGTGTGTGTGTGTGTGTGTGTGTGTAGGGAGTCAGGCCAGTGTCGTGTATCATGGAGTCGCAGTTTAATGGGCCAGTTAATAAAAACCAGGCCGGAGGAGACTGATAAACTGTAGAAGACCACACGCGTAGAGGACGAGCTCTCTCTCTCACACTCACACTCACACTCTCACACACACACACACACACACACACACACACACACACACACACACACACACACACACACACACACACACACACACACACACACACACACACACACACACACACACACACACACACACACACACACACACACACACACACACACACACACACACACACACACACACACACACACACACACACACACACACACACACACACACACACACACACACACACACACACACACACACACACACACACACACACACAAAAAATCTGAAAATATAAAATCTGAAACTGAAAAATACAAGACCTCAAATATCAAAACATATTCTTATTTTGAATACATTGCTGTATTTTTCAATGTTCAAGACCACAACTTGAACTTTCAGGTTCAAATTTTTTTTTCAAATGAACAAAACGTTTGACCTGGATTTAGCTCCATACTGGTTTCTTCATGGAGCCTGTAGTGCTTCTTTCTATACAGGCCGTGAATAAAGGAAATGAAGTCCATGAATATGAGCGTTAATGACGGTTCGTCCTCCGCGTAGTGGACGTTGGTTTATGGCGTTTAAACTCGTTGTCTTCTTGCTTCTTCACGGTTAATTTTGTTTTTACGCCCTCTGGCTTTTCAGAGAATAAAGCATCATGAACTAAAACACACACACACACACACACACACACACACACACACACACACACACACACATCCTTCATCTCAATCCACAATGTGGATCATTCATCCCAAACAGAGTCACAAGCAAAATCACTTACAGTCAGGGTCCTAATCGGACCCATGTATCTGTGTGTGTGTGTGTGTGTGTGTGTGTGTGTGTGTGTGTGTGTGTGTGTGTGTGTGTGTGTGTGTGTGTGTGTGTGTGTGTGTGTGTGTGTGTGTGAGGAAGAGGTCTTGAGGAATGGCAGGAATGTGTATTGTTCAGTTAGGGAAGCGGTGATGGGGGGGCAGACTATTGTGTTTCATGGTTCTTGGCACCACAGACCTCGGTCTTGCCCCGGTCTCCTGAGACCCTGTGGTACACAAACCTAAACAACGGGGTGTGTGTGTGTGTGTGTGTGTGTGTGTGTGTGTGTGTGTGTGTGTGTGTGTGCTGCTGAAGCAGCCATCAACACAGGTTGCTGTGAAATAGAGAAAACCTTGTGATTTAAACCTCTGAATAACATAAGTACACAAGAGTACAAATATTTGACAGTTCTGGATAAAGATATAAAATGATTGTTTCATGTTCGTGAAAACACGTCAAAATGTTATTTAGCCTCAAGTTCCTCCAACTCTTTCACCAACTTTCTCTCCCCCCCCCCCCCAGACCTGGCCAAAGTAAATGTTTAGTTTGTGCGGAGCAGAGATGAAACAAAGAGCTTTGTCACAAAGTTCTGTCGAGACATCAAATGAGACGTCAGCTTCTTGTAATTATCGGTTTAATCTCCTCGTGTTCTCCTCCAGCGTTTCTTGTTGCCACGTAACTCCAATCTGGGATCTGTTGCCCTGTAATCTGGTTGTTTTATCTCCAAACTGTAGTTTGGATTTTCTTCTGAACACATTTATTGATTGTGTTGCAGCTGGAGCCTGCAGCCAGTTAGCTTAGCTTAGCATAAAGACTGGAAACAGGAGGAAACAGCTAGCCCGGCTCCGTCTAAAGGTACCCAAAATGCACCACCTCTAAAGCTCACTAATTAACACAACATGTTGTTTGTTTAATAAAGTGCATTAACAATATATGTACATATATTCTTCTCACACATATTTCAGCAACGCATGAAGTCCAAGCTGGACAGGAAGTAGAGAGAGGAAACTTAGGAAAGAACAGGAAATGATGCTAAAGGTGAGGAATGTTCTCCTGCCTCTCTCATGGCTGCCCACTGAGAGAACACACACACACACACACACACACACACTACAGTTTGATCTGACAAAAGGTCGGTGAAAACAGGAAGTAGTATAGAAGAAACATTTCCAGGTCGAGACAACAAAACATCCCTAAACATTCTTTCCCTTCCAGAAATACAGTATATTGGAAAAATCTGTCACTTATAAACACCCCAAAAAAAGACAGAAATACCTGCAGACAAAGGAGGTCAAAGAGGTCAAAGAGTTCCTCATGCAATATTTAAAAAACAGAAACAATGAAGCGGTAGAAATAAAATAGGAGTAGAAGAGACATTCCCACGTAGCAGGATGGTCAGAGCGGCGGCCATTTTTATGTGCACCGTTGCCATCAATGTCGTTGTAGCGCTAACTTCCGTATACGCTAAACCGACTTACGGCAAGTCGCGGACGCATTGAGGTGACGTTTTGCAGCAACGTTAAGAAGCGTAGAGAGCAGATTAAATTAGTCAAACTAAGCATTTATTTTGTGTAGCATTAAAGCATGGTGGACGTAACGAGCTAGCTAGCTCATTCCGCCATGTTTAATGCTACACCGACGTGGTTGTCACCATAACAAAAACGTTGACCGTTCTACTTCTATTTTATTTCTTTGTACAGTATTATTCATGTTTGCTTGAAACCACACTTCTTAAATGATCCTTTGTTTACGTTCTCTTGTTATTGGGTTCTTGGGTTAGTGGACAGCAGTGTGGGTACTTTTTTATCATCAGCCTGCTCGTTAAAATGCCCGTGAAGCATCGCGACTGATATAAAAGTCAAATGGGACCAAACGCGCTGCCTGGAAGGCCAGTAAATTCCTGTGGTTTGCCAAATTCAGCCTGCATGCCTGCTCTTCTTTCAGCGGTGCAAGGTCAATGCAGCAAGTCTGAATTAAGATATTATATTTAAAGAATGAACAATACAGTGAGAAACGAACAAAAAACAGAGTGTGTGAAAATGGTTTTAACATCCTTCTAGGAGTCAAAGAACATGAGAATCAAACGTTTTATATTTCCGGTGTTGCACAACTTCTTATTAACGTCATGGAAAACCTGTCAGACACAATACAGCCCTTTATAAACCCAACACAAGCCTCCGTATCAAAGCAGAAAAGTGGCACAAAAGCACCATTTTCCAACCCCGAAAGTGGAGCAAATCGTCATCTCTCCTCGCCAACTCCTCGTTTCCTTCCTCAGCATTTACATCATGTAATTAAATCCACTATGTACATTTTCCTTGCCTGCTCATTTATTCACGAATGCTCCCACAGTAAAACACTGTACGGGGGGAACCCCAGTGAGTAGTTCCCTGATGCTTCCAAGACAAGCTGTGGTGTAAGAAATCCACGTCGCTGCTCTCCATCTCAGTTCAGGTTCAGTGAGTTTTAATTGAGCTTAGAATAACAGAGAAGGCACAAATGCATTTCTCACACTCATTAAAATACATGTAGACATGTATGCATGCACATATGAAAACACATATGCAGACGGAGCCCACGCAACTTGGCGCAAATGTTGACAGATGTTTGGCGGGCAGCCATCTTGGAAGACCAGGTCGTCATGGTGAAATAAACAGCAGCGCATAAAGAGACTCGTTGCTTACATTTAAAATGTTGCTGTTTCGCTCGTAGTGTGAACACGGCAAAAGGGTTTTCAAGAGTTCTTTGTAAGAGTAAGGGTTCTATCAAGAACCCTTTTTGGAAGAAGGAGTTCCTCAAGGATTGTTCAAAACATGGGCGTTAAAAGATCCTCACAGCCCACAAACAAAACAAAAACTTGTAAGTGAACTGAAATTGTTGTGGGTTGAGCTGCACCACATCAGCCCTGGTCTTCTAGGAGCCTCGTGAGGAACCCTGGGTTGGTTCTAGAGGAAACTTTTGGAATATAAAAGGATTCTCGGTAGAACCCTCTGCATGTGTTCTAGATGAAATCTGTGGAATATAAAGGGGTTCTTGGTAGAAGCCCCTGGATGTGTTCTAGTTGAAATCTGTGGAATATAAATGGTTCTTGGTAGAACCCCCTGGATGTGTTCTAGTTGAAATCTGTGGAATATAAATGGTTCTTGGTAGAACCCCCTGGATGTGTTCTAGTTGAAATCTGTGGAATATAAATGGTTCTTGGTAGAACCCCCTGGATGTGTTCTAGTTGAAATCTGTGGAATATAAATGGTTCTTGGTAGAACCCCCTGGATGTGTTCTAGTTGAAATCTGTGGAATATAAATGGTTCTTGGTAGAACCCCCTGGATGTGTTCTAGATGAAACCCTTGGAATATATATGGTTCTTGGTAGAAGCCCGTTGGTGAATTCTAGGAGAAACCCTTGAGATGTAAAAGGGTTTTCTAGATGAATCTCTTAAAATATAAAAGGGTTCTTGGTAGAACCCGCTCAGTAGAACTTGTTAGCATCCTTAGAAGGTAGACAGATTCTGCATAGAACCTCCAGAGTGGGTTTTGGGTGGAACCATTACCCCATAGAAGAGTTCTCTGTAGAACCTCTCATAGCTGGTTCTTGGCGGAAGCTTTCAAAGAATGTTCTCGGTATAACCCTGTACGTTGTGTTCTAAGTATAAGGCGGAACCTTGAGAAAGGTCCCAGCAGGAACCAAAAGGGTTCAGGGTCTCTTCTTGCTCCGCCGCCCAAATATGGAATAAAAACATTTAATACTTTTAGTTTTTCTCTTTTTGTGGCGTTGAACTGAAGCCCAACAACACAAAGTTGCAAGTATCTCGTTATCCTGCTGATCCCTGAAGATGATGCCCGTGTTGTGTGTGTGTTGTTCTTTTTTAATTCCGTCTTTGTCCAACATGCTCCTGACATTTAATACAATGAGGTTATTTCTGCCTCCATCACACACACACACACATCAGGTTTTTACACTCCCAATAATAACGACCCACCGAGTCAGAAAAGAACCAGCGCTCCATCGGTTCACATGCCATCACCGTACCAACGGCCCCCTTGTGTTATTAAAAGAGGTGGCAACAAGTTCTGGCTTTGGACGAAGGCTCCTTTTCCACTGTTAAAACTATACGAGAAGAGCCAGAACTCCTACAGTACCTTCCAGAGGGTTCCTGGTTCCTACAGTAATGACTGAAACTGGCACAGGGAGTCGAGGTCACGGGTCCCGCCCAATACCGAAGCCGTGATTGGCCATTAGTGTCAGTAACGTGTCAATCAAAGTGGGTTTAATTCATGCGTGTGGTGGCCACGGTTAGAGCGCTCCTGCCAAAGTACCAGCTCTCTATACCGGCATACAGAGAGTAATATACGCACACGGTCCACATAAAACACACCGATTCAGCCACACACACATTAAAGGCAATTACAGTAGAATGAATGTCATTTTAACGAGGCCGTTTTGTTGCTAGAGTGGTGATTTTAGTGTTAAGTGTTTTAGATGCAGCATCATGGGAATTCTCATAAATCTGCATTATAAATACAAATATATATATATATATATGTACTGTACTGTATGTGCAAACACGTCTACATACTGTGCACGTGAAATATCAGACAAATTATACTCTACATAATGATTATGTGAGAGGAACAAGTGTTACTTTTACATGTGGAGCACATGTGGATAATGATGCACACATGTCCACACACACACACACACACACACACACACACACACACACACACACACACACACACACACACACACAGGAGTCAGACATGCAGAACATACCAGACACTGACACACTCACAGTGGATTTAACCGGGTGGCATTGCTCATGACCGGTTGCATTCCTCAAACCATGTTTGTCTGAGTCTGTGTGAATGAACCTATACTGCATGTGTGTGTGTGTGTGTGTGTGTGTGTGTGTGTGTGTGTGTGTGTGTGTGTGTGTGTGTGTGTGTGTGTGTGTGTGTGTGTGTGTGTGTGTGTGTGTGTGTGTGTGTCGGCCTACTGCTGCACAAACAGGAGCAGAAAAAAAAACCAGCAACGCTCCGACTGCTGGATCTGGTTTCAAAGACGGCAGAACAAGACGTTCTGCAGCCAAACAGCTGTCTGGAGCTGTCCAGAGGAGACCGAGCAGTGAAACACCAGGGGAATCTCACTGGGGGGGGCAGAGAAGCTGCAAAGTAAAACATTATTTAAACTATAAAACGTGTGCTGCATTCCCACCTTCATCCACTAAGTGGCAACAACACGAGGGAGAACAGAGTGGAGTTCATTCATCTCCCGAGGTAGAGAGATGAGACAGTGCTGAAGTGTTTTAAACGCTGATACGCTGCTCCGTCTGATGTGCCGCGGTTACACTCAGCTCCCTCTAATCCACTCTCTACTGGGGGAGATATCCACGCTGACATTCGTTCTGCTTCCTGAGCCAAAATACCAGCGCTGTGCTGGGAGGAGCAGGGGGGGGGGGGGCTCAGAGACCTGCAGCACTTCATCACTTTATCAAATAAACATTAAAGCTGCTGGAATTTTCCTTAAATTATCATAAACATTCTGCACTTGTTGACTCCTTTGAGGTTTAAATTCTATTCTATTCACACACACACACACACACACACACACTTCCTCTTCACTTCTTGTTTGTTTTTTGCGTGTCAGGCTCGCAACAGAGTCTGACCTCCTTCTCGTCTCCTCCCTCACCTTCCTTCCCCGATTCAACGCCAAGACGTCTTTAAGTGTCGGCGCGATAGACACGAACAACAAATGCCGAAGCGTTCCCTTTGAAGTCATTGTGAAGCACCGGTGCGTGTGTTTACCTCCTGACGGCGAGCTTCAGTATCCGGTAGGATCCCTTGATGAGGATGAGGGCTTCCTGTCTGCTGCCGTAGAGCGCCGACCCGTTGATGTTGATGAGCTCGTCGC
>JAVDOI010000096.1:102500-107500 GCA_032191485.1 Leptoclinus maculatus | reverse complement strand
GAGACAATAACTACGACTCCAAGGTGCATTCTGGGTAAAAACAAAAGCTTAAAATGCATTGATTTGACTAATTACATCTTTGACATGAAGAGTTTATTCTGGATAAATTCTGCAGCTGTAGCGGTGTGTTTTGATCTGATTCACGCCGCTGACCAGAGCACTAGAGGCTCATGGGTAATGTAGTACCAGAACATAAACCTATGTGATCCAGGTTTAAATGATTAAATCTCTGGCCATCAGCTCTCTAAATGGAGTCCTCATGGACCCTGCAGGAACCTCTGCTCTGTGAGGCCCCCCGGGACAAAGACCGGGGGGGGGGGTTCCCAGGACCCCCTGCTGCACATATCAGATTCTCACTCTCACTATTGTCTGCTGGGCCACCGTTCAGCTCCCAAACATAATGTCTGGACTGAGGGGAGGACTCAGAAGGAGCTCACTTTAGTTCCAGATGCTTCTAGAAGACAGAAGTCTGAGTCCCTGTGTGTTAGACCTGCTCTCCAGAACCAGGTCAAGGACTGTGGAGGCACCTTTCCCACCACCACCTGGGAGCTCACTTCATGTTTGTTGGAGTGTTTCCTTACTTGAGTCGAGGCTCTAACAACAGAAGGTGTTCACAGGTGAAACAAGACATTCGTCTCCAAAGAGTTCCTGTTCTCCATGTGGGAGAAGCAGAAGATGCTCACATGACTCCTCGTCTCTCTTCAGAGCTCTGAGGAGGAAACACCCTCCATCAACCTCTGGCCTCTGGTCTGAGCCTTCAGAGGTCCTCCTCCTCTTCCTCACGCCCACGCTCACACAAGGCCTCCTTTATCAGGAGGAGGAGGAAAAAGATCCCACGCTCACACCGAGAGAACCGAGAGAACCGACAGAACCAACAGATGGATGTGTTTGTGTCCTTAAAGGGTCTTCAGTGGGACTCATTTAAGGGAGCAAACGGGACAATGAAGCCCCAGAAGGAGAAGCTTTCTCTGGGGGACGTCTGCAGCGTGGTGGAGACTCCTGGTCACCCAGAGGGAGGACATTCAATACCAGAGAGAGAGGAGAAGGAGAGGGGAGGGGAGGGGAGAGAGAGAGGAGAGAGAGAGAGGAGAGAGGAGACGAGAGGAGAGGAGAGAAGAGGAGACTCCTGGTCACCCAGAGGGAGGACATTCAATACCAGGGAGAGAGGAGGAGAGGGGAGGGGAGAGAGGGAGAGAGAGAGAGGAGAGGAGAGGAGACTCCTGGTCACCCAGAGGGAGGACATTCAATACCAGGGAGAGAGGAGGAGAGGGGAGGGGAGAGAGGGAGAGAGGAGGAGGAGAGGAGAGGAGACTCCTGGTCACCCAGAGGGAGGACATTCAATACCAGGGAGAGAGGAGGAGAGGGGAGGGGAGAGAGGAGGAGAGAGAGAGAGGAGAGGAGAGGAGACTCCTGGTCACCCAGAGGGAGGACATTCAATACCAGGGAGAGAGGAGGAGAGGGGAGGGGAGAGAGGGAGAGAGGAGGAGGAGAGGAGAGGAGACTCCTGGTCACCCAGAGGGAGGACATTCAATACCAGGGAGAGAGGAGGAGAGGGGAGGGGAGAGAGGAGGAGAGGGGAGAGGAGAGGAGACTCCTGGTCACCCAGAGGGAGGACATTCAATACCAGGGAGAGAGGAGGAGAGGGGAGGGGAGAGAGGAGGAGGAGAGGAGAGGAGACTCCTGGTCACCCAGAGGGAGGACATTCAATACCAGGGAGAGAGGAGGAGAGGGGAGGGGAGAGAGGGAGAGGAGGAGAGAGGGGAGGAGAGGGGAGGGGAGGAGAGAAGAGGAGACTCCTGGTCACCCAGAGGGAGGACATTCAATACCAGGGAGAGAGGAGGAGAGGGGAGGGGAGAGAGGGAGAGGAGGAGAGAGGGGAGGAGAGGGGAGGGGAGGAGAGAAGAGGAGACTCCTGGTCACCCAGAGGGAGGACATTCAATACCAGAGAGAGAGGAGAGGAGAGGGGAGGGGAGAGAGGGAGAGAGGAGGAGGAGAGGAGAGGAGACTCCTGGTCACCCAGAGGGAGGACATTCAATACCAGAGAGAGAGGAGAGGAGAGGGGAGGGGAGAGAGGGAGAGAGGAGGAGGAGAGGAGAGGAGACTCCTGGTCACCCAGAGGGAGGACATTCAATACCAGGGAGAGAGGAGGAGAGGGGAGGGGAGGGGAGAGAGGAGGAGAGAGGGGAGGAGAGGGGAGGGGAGGAGAGAGAAGAGGGGAGGGGAGGAGAGAAGAGGAGACTCCTGGTCACCCAGAGGGAGGACATTCAATACCAGAGAGAGAGGAGGAGAGAGGGGAGGAGAGGGGAGGGGAGGAGAGAAGAGGAGACTCCTGGTCACCCAGAGGGAGGACATTCAATACCAGAGAGAGAGGAGAGGAGAGGGGAGGGGAGAGAGGGAGAGAGAGGAGAGAAGAGGAGAGGAGAGGAGATGAGAGAGAAGAGGAGAGGAGAAGAGAGAGAGGAGGAGGAGAGGGGAGGGGAGAGAGGAGGAGGAGGGGAGAGGAGAGAGGAGAGAGGAGGAGAGGAGAGGAGAGGAGAGGAGAGGAGAGGAGAGGAGAGAGAGAGAGAAGAGGAGAAGAGGAGAAGAAAGGAAAAGGAGAAAAGAAGAGAGGAGAATAAAGGAAAGAAGAAGAAAGGAGACAAGAAGTGAAAGGAGACAAGAGGAGAATAAAGGAAAGGAGGAGAGAGGAAAGGAGAAGAAGAGGAAATGTAAAAGGAAAGGTGACTCAGGAGAAAAGGAATTGAAAGAAGGGAGGAAAGGAATGGACTGGTAAGGAGACGAGGTGAGAGAAAGGAAAGCAGAGGAGTGGAAAAGAGAGGAAAAGAAAGAACGTAAAAGTAAGGAGGAGATAAGAGGAAAGGAAAGAAAATGAAGAGAGGAGATGAGAGAAAGAGAAAAGGGAAGAAGAGGATGAAGAGTAAAGAGCTTTGCCCTTATTTTAGGCTTCTTGTGGACCTTTAAACCCTCCGACTGATCCTCCGTCCTGAGTTTAGATCAGAACCATCCTGAGGCTCAGTCACATGACGAACATCAACATGTGAAGGAGACGACTCATGTCCTTCACATGTTGATGTTCATCATGTGAAGGAGACGAGTCGTCTCCTTCTCTCAGTGAACAGAGAGGTTTGTTTCACCAGAGGACCAGCTCTCTCTGTGTTTTCACATTCACTTCATATGTTTGTCTCCAGAAGCTTCTTCCTAACAACATCCCTCAACATCCGTCATGTTACAGTCTAGTGTTCACATTATAGCTTATTTATTTCAGATTATTTTACATCATTTCATTTCACCTTGTTTTGTGTTGTTTTATTACATTTAATTTTTATTTATTTCAGAGTTATAACTTGTTTAAAAAAACAAAAAAAATAAAGATCAACACTGTGCTCACTTTCTGTGTTTGCTCGTCGCCTCCAAGCGTTCCTCCACTTAGCTGACTCAGCGGTTCCTTATGTTTGTTTTTAAATCCAATAAAAGCAGTTTTTTAACCACTCAGAAGCTGAACTGGATGCTGGGAGTTCAGAGTCAGAGTCTGGAGAAGAAACGTGATTACAAAGACAATAGACGTCACTGAGCCCGCCCCCGGCGTTTGATTGACAGGTGATCTCCAGGATATCCAAGTGCTTCACACCAAAGACGTTCTCACCACCGTAAGCTCCAGTAAAACCATTCAAACCTGACTTTAATCCGGGAAAACAAGCCCCTCGTTACACACTCAGAGCCGACGGCCACATCAAAGCTCTACTACCCAGAATGCTTAGCGAATGGAGCCCCCCCTCGACCCTGAAGACACGCCAGCCTGTCAGACCCTCAACCCTCATCCACATCTCATAAAAACAAACACTCCAACTCCCATAATCCACCACAACAACCCCCCTACACACACACACACACACACACACACACACACACACACACACACACACACACACACACACACACACACACACACACACACACACACACACACACACACACACACACACACACACAGGTTTGTGTACATGTACACACTAAAAGGGAAGAAGTCTATTTTTGGGGCTGGATTAGAGCTCTTTGGGGTGATATGGGGACGCCACAAACACACAAAACTTAGAGGTTTTCTGAGGACACTGTGAGCGAAATAAAAACAATAAAAACATTATAAACACACACAAACACACACTAATCTGTTATGCAGTTTGGGAATCTTAAACCCCTTTTCCGTTCACTTGTTTGACCCGTTTAGAGGCGTGTGTAACCACAGTGACTGTAAACGCTGGATTAACACATTTCATTTCCTGTAACCTTCACAATAAAAGTCCTCCTGTTGAATTTGCTGCTAACTCTTCCTCCCTGCAGTATAAGTAGACCTGTTTTTATTGAATACCTGCCAACAAAGAGCCACTAATTCGGTGATAAACACATTGCATTTCCTGTAAATCCTTCACAATAAGAGTTCCCCCGTTATCATTTCATATATCCTTCACAATAAAAGTCCCCGGTCAAATTGCTCTGCTCATTCTTCCTCCCTGCACTACTAGTAGACCTGTTCTTCCTGGAGAATAGAAGGTGATAAAATGATCTTAATGTTACGTTCAGCTTCATTAAAGGGAGAAACAAAGCTTCTCTTGTTTGCTTCCACTTCTCATGCCCGAAACCACAGCGACTAATTTAAATGCTGCTTGTCGTCATGTGTTGTTGTGTCTGTATGTTCATGATGAAGAGTTGGAATGTAAAGTCTCCCCCCCCCCCCCCAGTCATGATTATGAAAACAGACATATAAACACCGTTATCTTCCTTTAAAGTAAACGTAACAACGTCTCCTCATGATGCTGATCTCAGGTCGTAAAGTCCGGCCCAGAGCTGTTCATTTCATCTTTTTATGGTTGTTCAATTCGTGGGAGAGTTGAAATATATACTACACACACACACACACACACACACACACACACACACACACACACACCTCTGGCTGTGTTTCTGGTGGAGTATGGAAGCCATTAGATCCGGTGACCAGCGCC
>JAVDOI010000096.1:20000-97500 GCA_032191485.1 Leptoclinus maculatus | reverse complement strand
AGCTGCAGAATCAACATATTTGAGAAGCCGGAACCAACAAATGCGAGGCTGGTGACCATTTCGAGAAATTGGCAAGCAATTCCTCGCCTTTAGTTGCCATCGTTGCATCGCTCTTGCATTGTTGCACGAGTCAGAACCGGAACCAGACAACGCTGCACATACGTAGTTATAAACGTAGTTATGAAAAGAAAGATGTCGTCGAAATAACGCCACCGCGACGTCAACCGTTGGTTTGTGCGTTGCCGTTTTTTGAAGCCTGGAGTTCGGCATTTCGGCGATCGCCATCTTGGTTTCTGCAACCAGTCGTTGACGCTGAACACGCCCCTTTTTTAAGGCGACAAAAATGTCACAATTACCGCACTGTGATTATCCTACGCTGTGACTAAGAGCGTGTAGATGAAGCATGAAGTTTTGTTCTTATTTAGCAGCTGGCTAGTTAGCTACCTGCTGCTAGCTTGTTTTCAATGCTAACTTTACGCCGACTACAGCCGGGAGCTGTCGTGTTTGTCATCTCTCCGCCCCTCGCACACTTCTTTTTGTTGCATTTTTCAAAACCACGCAGTAATATCTTTAAAAAGAGTGTTTTTAGGTGGCATACAGAACGCTCCGGCAGCCATATTGGAGGTCTTCAGCTCTTTACTCGTCCTCCTCTGTCTCTCTGCAGTGAGAGGATTATGACTGTACTCAGCTGTGGTCCTGACAGACACAGTGAACCTCCGTGCGGAGGCTGAAGGAAACTCTCTAAACCTAAAACACATCATGTCTTTCTCTCACACACACACACACACACACACACACACACACACACACACACACACACACACACACACACACACACACACACACACACACACACACACACACACACACACACACACACACACACACACACACACACACACCTCAACTCCGCCTTCGGTCCGTGTTCCTGCCTTCCTCCTCTTTTCCTTCAAGGTCTTAACACTTAATCATTAAACACTTTTTCTTCTGCATATCATTTTCCCGTCCGGCCCTCACTGCCTGAGCTACTTTATACCGTGTGTGTTTTAACTAGCCACTGGACACAAAACACTTTGATTTGTATCTCCTTTAAGCAGTCCCAGTCACATTTTCCCAGGGGCTGCTCTATGAGTGTGTGTGTGTGTGTGTGTGTGTGTGTGTGTGTGTGTGTGTGTGTTTCCAGATGACTGAGCCAGGCTTTTCCATTCCCCGCTGTGGTGCTGTGGTGAATATAGAAGTAACCCCCGGGCCAACATTTACACCACCGCCGCTGCTTCTCAACAGAGAGAGTCGGTGAAGGAAAGACTGGAGAGCAGAGGTTGACCCGTCCGGTGGCCTGAACACACACACACACACACACACACACACACACACACACACACACAGAGACCACCACCCCCCCCTCAGAAGAACACACCAATAATTACTTGCAGTAATTCAAAGACACCCTCCTTATTTCCAGCAGCTCGCCGCCCGCGGCGTGAAAAAAAACGTGAGAGGAATCGTCAAGCGCCCACCAACTTTTAGGTCAGAAAATCTGAAAACAAAATGAAACATCTCACAAAGAGCTCAACCCCCGACACTCTGCAGAAACAACACACTGCACGTCTATCCACTCCTTGGTTTCTTTTGGGTCTCATCACAGAATCACAATCTGTATTTTAGAAAGATTTCCACACACACTCAGCCGTCTGAGGTGGGTTTTTAAGTCGTCTGTCAGCACTTGGGGGGGCTTTTTCTTTATACCTCGCAGCCAATGAAGTGACAGGAAGATGAACAGAGCCTCATTTTGCCGGGGATCCCTTTGGGAACCTTTTTAGCACCATTTTGACCCCCAAAGTTTGAGAATCCAACTGCTGAATTACACAGATTTTACTCATGCACGATGACAGCTGACAAACATCAACTTCCCCCGGATATTTGCATGAGTTTAGGACAATAACTTTGTATTCTCTGCAGAAGAAGAGGAGGAGGAGGAATCGAGCTTATGCAGAAGTCAGAAGTAAAGATGAAGGAAAAGCAGTTTGCAGAAGGTATTCTTTTTAAATACTTTTTGCATTGGGTTGAAAAGCAGCCTAGCAGACTGAAAAGCACATATGAATGAGGGAGCAGTAACACAAGCCTGCAAAAAACAACCACAATTGCTGTGTTGGTGCAGCTGGAGTGCTGCAACAACCACATCCTTACAAAATAAAACCCCTGCAGTAAAACACTATTCAAATATGAAGCCAAAAGTCGAGCTACAAGCATAAATATTAAGAAAATCATATGTTGTATGTAACAAAGTGCAGTATAAACCCACACAGAATGTCAATTGTTATGGTAAACTCACTTTAGTGATGATGAGTGGCTCCGCGTGCTCGAGCCCTCCTTTCAGCGTGAACCCCCAAGGCGCGCCCCCGCTCAACTGGACCTGAATGTGGTGGAAAGAGACGAGCTGCTCAACCGTTTCCATTCTCTCTCCCTACGACGGTTCCGTTGAAACGTTTAGCGGTGCCTCGGCTCCTCCATCGCCGCTCCAACAACAACGAATGGATGGATGGAAGGACGGAGAGTGAGCGGAGGAAAAGGGGGGAGGAGGAAAGAAGTTTTAGCTATAGTGTCAAGCTCGTGAACGTTACGATGACAGCTGACAAAGTCGGTTGCAACTTCCGGTCAAGGTGTTTAACGCTGACGAAAAGTAGACGTTAGCGTATTTTACAGTTCCAATCTCGCTTGTTACTTCATCACACGGTTCTACGGGTTGTTTTGTCTCATACTTTAAGCTATCAACATTCTCAAATCCGCCAAAAATATCAGACATAACGCTTTTATTTTGAAATCTAAATCATACATTTCCGGTTACTCTTGCCAGCTCGAAACTTTGGAAAAAACTTTTGGAATCGAGGTTACGCCCACTAATTCCAACGGGCGGGAGGTGACTGACAGAAAGGCCCGCCAATAGCAGAGAGGCTCTGGCAGCACGTGTCCAATGAGAAGCGAGGAGGGGGAGGGGCAACATCAGGCCAGCTCACGGTGAACAACTACAACCAAATCACGGCCACTGAAGAGACTCATTTG
The DNA here is from genome assembly GCA_032191485.1 of Leptoclinus maculatus. Taxonomy (NCBI): domain Eukaryota; kingdom Metazoa; phylum Chordata; class Actinopteri; order Perciformes; family Stichaeidae; genus Leptoclinus; species Leptoclinus maculatus. Next base: position 94,440 of record JAVDOI010000096.1, on the reverse strand, counting down.
TAACACGACACCCGCCACTTTACCAACTATCATCAAAGACAATATGCCGAATTCATACCCGAAAAAGAAAGAGTATTTTAGTGCTTCAACAATAATATTTAGAAGGCTTATTGTACAAATACCACGACAAAAACTACAAATCCTACAACGTGTAATTGTGGCTACTACACTAACATGTCACAGGGGATTGAAGAAGTACTTTGATGTAAAGTAACTCAGGTACTACTGAGTGGAAACTTACAATACCAGCATTTACTTATGTACTATTTTGCAGTACTTCTACTTTATTTTTACTTAATACTTCTATTCTGCACAAATTCAGAGCCAATTATTGATCTTTTATATACTTAATATCTTTAGTTAGTCTACTATGAAGATTAATAATAAACTATAATCCACAAATAAAGGATTATGTATTAATATAGATTAAACTTTATTGATCCCGGGGGTTCAATCACAAGCTACTCAGTAGTATATAAAGTAATTTAAATTGGCATTAAAGTGATGTACACATAAATGCATTAATAATTATAATTCAATAATATGATACATTCTGAAATGTGCAATTCTGCGTATATTTACTTTTTGTACTTTAAGTACATTTACTATTTTTACTTGAGTACTGAGTATTTCTTCCACCGCTGTCAGGTACTGAACGCAAGTATAATTTTGAGGTACTTGCGCTTGAGTACTTTCATTTTATACTACTTGATACGTCCACTACACTTCATTTATGTGGTAGCTGAACTTTGCAGATTAAGATTTATTAATTCAAATTGTTGTATTGTGACGGATTCCCAACATTAAATTAAAACTATAGCTCCAACTTGACCAGCTACTAACATGTAAATACATCAGTGATAATACATATTAAATGCATAATACATACTTTTATTTCAGATATAAGTATATTTAGCTGAACATAAATATGTTAAAATGCTGTTTTGAGTTGCTCTTTTATTTACGTGGAACATAAACCATAATATAAATCTTCCTCCACACTGCAGCTCTGCAGAATGAACACGTACCAGCCTGCTGTACTGCAGGCCAACAACAACATTCTCCATCAAGCAGCTCTCAGAGCCAAACGTACTGCTTTTAACGACATTCTCACTGCTGTTTATTATTATATCATTTAACTGTGACAAAAATGTGAAATCAAACTTTCCTCAGCAATGAAGCTGCTTCATATGGACATAATGCAAAGATGGAGAGTTCTGGGAGTTGAAGTTGAAACCGTTTTCCCACACTCTCCCTCAGACTGCAATGATCGGGGCTGCAGATAATCACTGTTGTGGAATGTCACCACGCTGCAGCGCCACTTAACTGGATGTGTGTGTGAACGAGTGGACATCTTTGTGTGTGTGTGTGTGTGTGTGTGTGTAAGAGGGGAATCAAAGATGTGAACATGTCCAGACATCCCACTTCTCATCCACACCAGCAGCAGTTTGTTCTGGTTCGATCAGACATTTATCTGACCTGAACTGTGATATTTGTGCTGCTTTCCACTGTGTTTTCTCCAGCTCGTGTGTCTGTCATGACTTTTAGCAGAAACAGCAGATCCCAAAGCTCTAAACTTACACAAGAACAAACAAACAAGTTATATTTAAACCAAAGACCAAGTAACTGATCAGTAACTTGTTTCAAACGTGTCATTCTACCAGCTGATGGCGCCAAAGCTCATTATGTTCACCTCTCACAGGTGTGATCAAAATAAAAAGCTTTTCTTAAATTCAGATTTTGAGTCGAGCACATTGTTGTTTTTTCTGTTTTTATTTACGTGTGAACTGTTTCCTCTTTCTCTTTTGTGTTAGACGGTGAAACAGTGAAACCCCTGATCTCCTAAATTTAAACATGGCAACTAAGAGAGTCACGTTTGCTGCTCCTCTCGGCCACATTACAAACTATTTTCTTTACCTGATTCAAATATAGATTATTTATTATTGGCATGAAATCAAGATGCATTATGTAAAGTTAGTCTTGATTCAAGTTATAAATCTAAACATTTTTGTTTCACTTTTTTATTTAAAGTCGTTAAGATATCAGAGACACAGTAGTAAGACACAAAGACACGTATTAAAACATATATATATATATATATATATATATATATATATATATATATATATATATATATGTTATCTATATATGTTATCTATATATATGTTATCTGAAGATGAAATGTCATCACATTGAATACTATTTATAAATAATAAAAACTGTAAAGTTTACTAATGGATCAAGAAAAGTGGCACAATGTGTAGAAACGATTGGTTCCATCAAAGTCAGTGCAAAAAAAGGAGTAGAAACAAGCACGAGAATAAACAAAGACTATATGCTAATTTTTGCAGAATGTGCAATAAAATAATCAAAAGGATCCATATTGGCACTTTGACGCACCTTTACGCACCTTTACGCACCAGTCACGTGGCCTCCTCACGCTCCTTGTTGCGCTTCACGCACGCACGAGGGGTTAATTAGAGGTCACCGTCAATTTGAGGAACTTGTCCAAAATGGCAGAGACCAGGTGAGCCCGTATATCCCGCCCTCCCGCCGCGCAGAGGATGGTTGCCAACTACAGCCTCGTGCGTGGAGCTCGCTAGCACCAGAGGTTGTTGTTGTTGTTGTTGTTGTTTTATACCAAACATGAAGGCCAAACACGGCTTACTGCGTGTCTGCGTCCTCTCCTGTTTCGTCTTCCTGTTGTCCTCCATCTGCACCTGCGGAGCGGCGGCCTCCCATCACCGCGCGCTCAGGCGCAGCCGTCGGAGTCACAAGAGCGCGCACCAGCACCACAGCCACCAGCACCACCACCGGCCGCTGACGGACGAGCAGAAGGCGGACCAGAACCTGCAGTTCATGTTGAGCCTGTACCGGAGCGCCGCCGAGCCGGACGGCAGGCCCAAACAGCACCGGAAGTTCGGCTCCAACACGGTGCGACTGCTGAGGCCGTCGGCGTCGTCGGTGCGCCACCTGCCGGCCTCGAGAGGTGAGACTTCAGCTAATACCGGTGGGAAGTTATCAAGTACTTAATCAAGTACTGAAAGTACTCAAAAGTACAACTTAGAGCTACTTTACATGAGTATTTCCATTTGATGCTTCTTTACTCGGAGGTGAATATTGCACTTGTTTCACTGCATTATATGTATTTTGAGAATTGTAGCTACTTGTATATATTTGTTTCACTGGTTTAACAACCAGAAACACATCGATCTTTAAGAAGAAAGAGACGGAAGGTTTCAAACTGATTATCATACAGAATATCCGTCTGGTTTTGTCTTTGTTTTTGAATCCGAACTGAGGGAGTAAGATTACAAAAGAATTGTAGTTCTCGTTGTGAGTCAAGCTCCAAAAACACTACACTTCCCATAATGCAACGTGATAGAACTGTCAAACTCTCCCTGTAGCATCTTGGGTAAAAAGTCTCTCTTTAGCGATGTGTGGTTCGTCTCTTCTCTCCTTCAGACCACCACTACAGCTTCACAGTGCAGTACAACCTGGACACGGTTCCCTCAGAGGAGCTGATCAGAGCCTCATTCATCCACCTCCGCTCCTCCTCCTCCTCTTCCTCTTCTTCCTCCTCCTCCTCCTCAGCCACCCGACCCGCCGTGCCGCCCCGCTGCAGGGCTCAGATCACCTCACTGGGCAAAGCGAGCCTGGTCACCCTCGAGCCCCACGAGCGGTGGACCGAGACGGACATCACCGCCCACGTGCAGCAGGGGAAGAGCCGCGGCCCGGGGGGACACTTGACCCTCACGGCCCAGTACTGGTGCACGGAGGCCCGGCGTGCCGAAGAGGATGGCGGGTGGCGGTTTGGAAGACGGAGGAGGGAACCTCACCTCGAGGTGCCGTCTCTTCTTTTATACCTGGAGGAGGAGCGGGAAGTGAAGGACTGGATGGGGGACTTGCTCGGGGTCGGAGGGGAGAACATCACCAAGCAAATCGGCCAGTGGCATCCTTCCCTCCTCCGCCGCCGCCGGCGCTCCAAAGACCCCTCGCTTTCGGACGCCAAAGACGCGTCGCTGGATGTTCTGAAGAACGCCTCCGCTTCCTCCTCCTCCTTCTCCACCTCCCCCTCGTCCTCCATCATCTCCGACATCCCCGACTACAAGCGCAAAACCGGCGCGCCCAAGAACCGCTGCAAGCTGCACTCGTTCCGCCTCTCCTTCGACGAGCTCGGCTGGGGCCACTACTTCATCGCTCCGCCGGTGTACAACCCGCGCTTCTGCCAGGGCGTGTGCCCCCGGGTGCTGTCGTACGGCTTCCACTCGCCCAACCACGCCATCATCCAGACGGTCATCAACGACCTGGGCGTCGGGGACGTCCCGCCGCCGTCCTGCGTGCCGTACAAGTACATGCCCATGAGCGTGCTGGTGGTGCACAAGAAGAGGGTGGAGTACAGGGAGCTGGAGGACATGGTCGCCGAGTCGTGCACGTGTCGCTGAGGAGCGGACGCGCTTAGCACTGAGAGAAGAGACTTAAAAATATGTAAAGGGGGGGGGGGGGGTCATTTGTTCGACCTACAGGAGCTCCAGACTGGAGGACGTGGTTTCAGATCGTCACCGTTGAAGCACTTTAAAGAAGCAGCTGCTGAACTAAACTCGAGGAGGCGTCTAATTTAAAAAAAGCACTTTGCAGATCTGTGAATGAGCCGTTCTGTCATATTCATAGTCACTCGTGTATTTCTCCTCCTGAGATCAAAGGGAAGCGCTTGAAGCCGCTTCGCTAACAAAATGAATCTACGTAAAGTTTAATAAAATAGATTTGAACATCAGGGGTAGCTTTTTTTTTTTAAGAAAACAAATTGAGGAGTCAAAGCGGGTTGTTTGGGATATTAAACACATGTTGAATCCATCGTCGATGTTCAACCTGAAGCCACAGCTGTGTGATGAATACGTTCGTTCTTTCTGTCTGTGTACACGTTTGTTTTTTGTCGTTCCTTTTTTTTATTTTAAAAACCTGATCTGTGTTTCATATCAGAGCTGAGATTCTCCCCAAGAACCAGCCCATAAAAAGAAAAAACAATGTGTGTTTATGTGTAAAACATTCTGGATGTGACGTGTTACACTGTTCGATGCCACCGTGAGGAATTACACACTGCTAAAATATTAAAAACATATATATTTTACTGTACGTTGGATGTAACTGTAAAGGCCTTCTAACGTCGGAGTTGTTTTTGCGGTTTACAATCTCAACTTTTGCATTTTGTATGTATTTATAACGGGAGGGGTCTCCAAAGAAACCTGGAAGAAGTGCTGCTGGGCTGTCTGAGGAGAAGAAGACCAATCATGTTGAAGTCAAACGGAAGTTTTGTAGTGCAATTTTTATTACGCGTGAAAATGGATAATACAATAAAATGCATGTTTTCTAAAACCTTAATTTATTGTCATTTTTTAAACGTTGTTGGAAGTGTGTTCTGTGAAATGTTTACGGTCTAAAGTCAAGATTGTAACTTTGAATGTGAAGGTTTAAGACGAGCTGAAGAAGGTCATGCGGTCAAAAGCTCCAGAACAGAGATTTAAAGGGAAGGGTCAACATTGTGGGAAATATGGCTTTTGCTGTTTTTATGGGGAGTTTTAAAAAAAAATGATTTCCTCTCAGTTAAGTCAATTAAAAGTATGTATTATTAAAGAATTTAATTCTTCATAATTACCATAATGTCAGGAATTTAGTACTATAATGAAATAAAACTTAATTTAGTTATTTGTACGGAATAAACAAACCTAAAAGGTTAATAATGGATTAAAGAGGATCGGGCCGGTGAGGTTAAAAAGCTCAATTGAGAATATGACACCAAAAAAATGATGTCAAGTAAAACATTTGATCAATTAAAGAAAAAAAACTGCTACATATGTGGCAACAATACATTAAACTTGCTGCTTAAAAAACACAAGTAGAAAGTTTTAGCCGTAATTTGTAGCAATCATCCTAAACATCTCAATTATTAACCTACTTTTCTTTCATGCAAACCATCATTCTGTAAGAGATTAATGTGTGAATTGCGCAGTAGAGTCGTGGGTGCGTTATTGCGTTGAGTCCAACAGGTGGCGCTCTCCACTAAAGGGCCACAACGTTCCCACATGAAGAACCCTGAATCCAGCCGATGAACTGGTTTTATTGCTCGTGGTGTGTTCATGTGTCATGTGGGATTTACAGGAAGGAGAAAGAGAACTGACGCAAGGAGCAACTTCAATAAAACACATTTGTGTCTCTCGTTCATTATGCATGGACTATTTTCTACGACTGTTTGTTTGTCTTTTTGTGTCTAAATGGAACATGTAAGATCTAATATCCTAATACGTTACATTGCAAGAAATCAGACAAAAGGGAAAATTATATTACACATACAAAAGGGAGAAAACAGGCCAAATGTAGATAAGAGGCTCTGTGGGGTTAAAAGGCTTGAGACATTCGTAAAAAGTAAAACCACAAGCTGAAACATTGCTTGAAACAAAAGTACTTTACCCATAACTTGACTATAAATCTGACCGTATTCATGAATAACTCACATAATATAGTACAGTACTTGGGTAATTTATCTGCTGTTTCTGTCGGGGAATTAAAAACAAAGCCAATACTTTATCAATACATCTGTTTAACAAGCATGTAAAAGAAAGTGAAACCTAAATCCAGAGGGTCATCTTGTTTGCAATCTGCCACCTCACCACTAGATGTCACTAAATCTGCCACACTGTCCCGTTAAAGGCAGAATGTACTCGAGTAAAGCTGGCAAAGGGATTTATTTAGATCTTTTCTGGACCCTTAATACCAAATCCACCACTGGAGATCGGGATTGGAAGCATTTTAATTGCCTCTCGACGGCTCTCAACATGGCGGTGGCTAGCCGGGGGCTAAAAGCTAACGATGCTAACATGCACGAGCACGCTCTGATAGCACGTTCTGCTGGCCCGGCTGTGTCCACAAAGCAAAGGAGAAGCTCGGAGGGTGACTTCATTCTCCGCTCAGGTAAACATCACTCCACTATATATATCTTGATTTCCAGCCAGTGTACGTTAAAGTGTGAATCATTAGTTAGCAGATGAGTTGCAGCTATGAATGCACTTTGCTCTGTGTTCAGTGGGTCACAGAGTCAATGTGTACAGACATGCACACACCACCTCGACAGGGAATCATGCAAATCCAACGGGGGGCCGGAGCCATCCCCAGCTGACATTGGGCAAACAGGTCTCCCGACTATCGCAACTTTTGGACTGTGGGAGGAAGCCAGAGAACCCGGAGAGAACCATGCAAACTCCACATGCTAGCCCGGGAATCAAACCCTCTCTTGCTGTGATGTGTTAGCCACCACACCACCGTGCAGCTTCTTTTATCCACTGAGTTCCCCATCATCCTACATTTGCACGTGCATGGTGAGGTTTACAGCAGTGAACATTTATTGCATTTGATGGGAAACAAGTGTTGTACTTCCCTGAGGTGCATTAGGACCTTGATAACATCTTTAGAAGGTCGTTGATCAATGTGTTACACGGATTACTTTGTCACCTGCAGAAGTTTTCAGTCAGGATTTTACATTGTTTAGAATAAAGCTCTGGACTTGTGGCTGAATATGCAATGATGTGTTCTTTAAAAACAGCAATTAAGGATTTTAAAATGAACGTGGCACCAGTGGGTGAGAATGAGGTTACTTAACAGTGAAAGAGAGTCTGGCTTTGCAGTAAAAGTGTATTTTATGAGGAGATTTATAAGAAAGGCGTGTTTAATTCAGCCACAGTCGTCTTTATTATTCTTTGTTTCCGCGGCGCTGATCTGTTACGGTAACATTTTGTTTATAGAGTGACTGGAAACCCTTCGTCGCTCTTATCTCCTCCGACAGATGTTGTAATGTCCTGAAATAAATAAAACGCTCACAGAAGCACACGACTGATCCCCATTAAACGTGTTTAGTGTCCTGTCACTAAACACGTTTGACAGGTCCGTTGTTACAGAAGAGAAAAAGCAGCTTTTACTGGATCTTGTGTGCAGAGAGAAAGTGTGTGTGTGATGGGTGATGAAGTGAGTCACGCTCACACGTGTTTGCATTTACTGTACGCTGCTGCGTCAGTGCTTTTCATTTTCTTGCAGAAGTAGGATTCGTGCAGGAATTAAGATATTAGCGCTTCCTGCAGCTACGAACCATTATTACCGACTGCACACCGTGCATCAGGAGTCTTCAGGTTCTCAGGTGAAACACCTGCAAGGTAACTACCCAGACACCCAACATGCTGAGCAGAGCTCTCATTACCGGGTCCAGAATCACCCAGAAACATCCAGAAACATCTCGAGCATGACCATGATCACAAACGCTTCAATGCTCAGACTAACAGCGTCCAACAGACACCCAACAAGCAGCAATAACTCCTCTGATGAAACTCTGAATTCCTTACTCTAAATTATTTCTAGTGCAATGTATCCTTCGTGAAATGCCTGTAAATCCAACTAAATGCATGTATTTGACACTAGAAAATGTAAATATGACTAAAACTTGATGTTCCTGCTCATTTGTGAATTACTTTTTTAAGAGCGAGACAAGAGATAAGCGCCAGACAGAGATGAACTGTCACCACATTCACTATCAGAGAGTTATTGGCTTTAATTCAAGGCCTGTCCTTAATTATAGGGCATTCTGGGTAACCCATTTCTTTGAAGCTCATCCTGCAAAGCCACATGAGGACTTGAAACTGGTCAGATGAGGTCATGTCTGACCTGCAACCTTCCTTCGATCCATTTTTCCGAGCACGGATGGATCACTGAACCGGCCAAGCGGGTACAGGTCCAGAGACCCAAAGTGTCAGGGGCCCCCGAGGCCTCCACATACAAGAACATAACTCAGAGAAAAACATCCAGTAAGAGACTCGAAATCACCTCAAGACGGTACATAAAACGACTGCAAAGAAATGAAAAAGAAATACAGAGGGACACAACGTGGCAACAAAGAGACTCACAGCAACTATGAAAAGCTGCAAAACAATCACATTCAGACACAAAGAGATAAAAAACAACTGCAAAGACACATTGTTTTGTTTTTTGATTGCACAATAAAGACACAAAAGTGACCCCACATTATTTCAACTTAACTGACAATTGATTAAGGACGACACTGCAGAAAATGGCAAATAAATAAGTTTGACTGTTTTGCCTATCACAGTTATATTACGAGTTGACTTTCTGAATCATCACACTTTACGTGTCAACGGTTTTCATTGGTCTAAATTGTGCCTCGCCCTGTAAATAACTCTTTGAAATGTCCCTTTTATTTATTGATGTGACTGATGTGTGCACGCCACTATAACGTATTTAAACCAGTTGCATAAGTCCAACTCTTTTGCATCTGTCCTGCATTAGCGCAGCACCACGATCCTCTCCGTCGACGCAGTTTTCGGACCCTGTCGGGTAACAATCTGATGAGTCACGGCTGGTGACGATATATATACGGTGCAGATGTTCTGGCTTCATGTGGTGCGTGATTCCCGTCAGTCTCGTGGTCCTCAGGAGGCTTCTCGCTGATGAACAAGCTTACAGGAATTTTCCATCACATCCATCTGTGATCCTCTCTCGTCTTCTTCCAGGCCGACCTGAATTCCCCCTTGAAAGAAGAATTGTTGCTTTGGTATGACATCACCATGAGAGATCTTTTGTTCAGACATCCATCATTTCTTTTGACACTTTCACCTTTGTCTTACTAACCCCGGTCAATGAGATCCAGACATTAACTACCGAAGGTTCACTCAGCACAATGAGTCCCACACAGTCGGTACTGTTCTGTCTTTGTACCAGACACCAATGCAGAGGTCTTTAGTTCATTGTGAAAGTGCCACTTGTCCAAATTGCACCAAATTTCGACAAAATACTGGCTTTAGAGTTAGATAATCCATGAAAACAGACTGCACTGCATGCTGGTTTTTGGGAGCTAGTTATGAAAGCCACAACCTTTTGACTCTCCACTGACCCTGATACCAAGTCCTAGCCTCAGGACTGGACTTGGTCCCCATACATGCATTGCTCTGAAGTAACTAGAAACTCGGCTTAAAGTCGTCAGGAATTTCTTCAGCCTGATGTTAAATGAAGTCACGTTCCAGGGTTGTGTGTGTGTGTGTGTGTGTGTGTGTGTGTGTGTGTACCTGCTTATGTAAACCACACCTGCTGCCTCTTCATATCCCGTCTACCTTGTATAAGTGGGACTGTTCAGGTCAAAGACAGACTGCAGCACACAGACTCTGCGGGTTGATAAAGCCTTATCTCACCGATGAAGTTCATTCACACACTGTGGCATTGACACACACACACACACGCACACGCACACGCACACGCACACGCACACGCACACACACACACACACACACACACACAGTGACCTCTTTGCCTCTTTACCTAGCAGTGTGTCTTCATGTTGCCATTCATTGAATGTTACGATCACATGTGTGGCGTCTGGTCCACCGTACTCACATGATCTGCACATGTATGTGTAGAGGAAGAAGAAGAAGAAGAAGAAGAAGAAGAGAGAGGGAACGTCCACAAATAAGGAATGTGTTGGATGGCCTCATTTTGGGAAATTGCTGGATTGTTTCTGCAATGTCACATTTGGACCAGAAAAGAGAGATAAAGAGATAAAGAGAGAGAGAGAGACAGAGAGAGAGAGAGAGAGAGAGAGAGAGGGAGAGAGAGAGAGAGACAGAGAGAGAGAGAGAGAGTGAGAGAGGGAGAGAGAGAGAGAGAGAGAGAGAGAGAGAGAGAGAGAGTGGACTGTGACTCCTTCTCCCTCCCTCTTTGCTTCCTCTCCCTGTGGGATCGGGGCCAGTCTGTATAAAGGAGAGCCCAGCCTCCTCCTCTGCCGGTGTCACAGCTGATCCAGGCTGCAACTAATTCAAACCTCCAGACTACTAGCAGGTCCAGAAGAGTCCTACAGAGTCCTACAGAGAGCGTTGGGAGATCAGGGAGCCGAGCTGGTTTGAGATTGACTGAAGAGCCTCAGTCTTCACTGGTAAAAACATTAATCTGTGAAGAGCGGTAACAAGATGCAGCAGAAAGGTTTCTTCACCCAAAGGAAAGCAGTGGTCGCCCTGTGCATCGTGCTGCTAATGCTGGCTCAGCAGGTGAGTGCATTGTCCTGAAAATCTAAAGTGAGTTTTGTTCTCCTGTGTTAGAACAAACCAGTTGTAAATATTAGAAAACATATTATCTACACTGTGAAACAAACGTGTATTCGGTTGATACAGGTGAAAGTATCGGGATGACTAGAAAGGGTCATTTAAAGTCTGGACACAAGTGAGAAAATGTGTTTCATACGTGCAAATAAACTACTAAAGAAAAGTACTACAATTGTGCTATTGCAATGCACAAATATTAAGGTATAAATGTTCTATTTAAATACATTTACAGTTTGATGAAGTGCTTTAATTTTGAGTGTCACTCTTTACCTGAGCAGAGAACTCTTAACTCAAGGTCCACTTTCTAGCTGATGAAGAACATTAGATGTGGTAGAAAGCTCCGGAGCTAAAGCTAATAAATGGATTGTTTTGTGCCGCTTTTGTTGCACGTTTGGTGCGATAGTTGACTTGCATTGTGTGCATCTAAAGTGAGTTCTTTGCGCCTTGTTTCGTTCCTTTCTAACGAACATTCCCGTGTGCATCTTGTCTGTGTTCGATACCAGGTGTGTGCAGGTCCGCTGGTGCCTCAGGTCCGGTCCAGCTCTGACCAGAAGGCAGAATCAAACGTCCCGGTGTTGAGGAGGATAGCTCGGATGACCCCGCTGTGGAGGATCATGAACAGTAAACCGTTTGGAGCTTACTGCCAGGACAACTACGAATGCTCCACGGCACTCTGCAGGTACATACAAAACTATAAAATACCTGACTCAAGTGAAAGTTTGAGGGAATTGTCCTCAAGTGGAGGTAAAAATAATGGTGTAAGAAGATAAAGTACATGTAAACAGTAGCTAATTCAGGTTGCAGTGAGTGTAAATATAATTTATTTATTTATGTGATATATAATTTTTACCTGCATAACAATGTCAAATTCCCAATTACTATTTTAAAAAGGGCTAAATGTAGTCATCGTGCTAAATGTAGTCATCGTGCTAAATGTAGTCATCGTGCTGCTAAATGTAGTCGTCGTGCTGCTAAATGTAGTCGTCGTGCTAAATGTAGTCATCGGGCTAAATGTAGTCATCGTGATAAATGTAGTCATCGTGCTAAATGTAGTCATCCTGCTAAATGTAGTCATCGTGCTAAATGTAGTCATCGTGCTCAATGTAGTCATCGTGCTAAATGTAGTCATCGTGCTAAATGTAGTCATCATGCTAAATGTAGTCATCGTGCTGCTAAATGTAGTCATCGTGCTAAATGTAGTCATGCTAAATGTAGTCATCAGGCTAAATGTAGTCATGCTAAATGTAGTCATCATGCTAAATGTAGTCATCATGCTAAATGTAGTCATCATGCTAAATGTAGTCATCAGGCTAAATGTAGTCATCAGGCTAAATGTAGTCATCGTGCTCAATGTAGTCATCGTGCTAAATGTAGTCATCCTGCTAAATGTAGTCATCGTGCTAAATGTAGTCATCGTGCTCAATGTAGTCATCGTGCTAAATGTAGTCATCCTGCTAAATGTAGTCATCGTGCTCAACGTAGTCATCGTGCTAAATGTAGTCATCCTGCTAAATGTAGTCATCGTGCTCAACGTAGTCATCGTGCTAAATGTAGTCATCGTGCTAAATGTAGTCATCATGCTAAATGTAGTCATGCTAAATGTAGTCATCAGGCTAAATGTAGTCATGCTAAATGTAGTCATCATGCTAAATGTAGTCATCATGCTAAATGTAGTCATCATGCTAAATGTAGTCATCATGCTAAATGTAGTCATCGTGCTAAATGTAGTCATCGTGCTAAATGTAGTCATCGTGCTGCTAAATGTAGTCGTCGTGCTGCTAAATGTAGTCGTCGTGCTAAATGTAGTCATCGGGCTAAATGTAGTCATCGTGATAAATGTAGTCATCGTGCTAAATGTAGTCATCCTGCTAAATGTAGTCATCGTGCTAAATGTAGTCATCGTGCTCAATGTAGTCATCGTGCTAAATGTAGTCATCGTGCTAAATGTAGTCATCATGCTAAATGTAGTCATCGTGCTGCTAAATGTAGTCATCGTGCTAAATGTAGTCATGCTAAATGTAGTCATCAGGCTAAATGTAGTCATGCTAAATGTAGTCATCATGCTAAATGTAGTCATCATGCTAAATGTAGTCATCATGCTAAATGTAGTCATCAGGCTAAATGTAGTCATCAGGCTAAATGTAGTCATCGTGCTCAATGTAGTCATCGTGCTAAATGTAGTCATCCTGCTAAATGTAGTCATCGTGCTAAATGTAGTCATCGTGCTCAATGTAGTCATCGTGCTAAATGTAGTCATCCTGCTAAATGTAGTCATCGTGCTCAACGTAGTCATCGTGCTAAATGTAGTCATCCTGCTAAATGTAGTCATCGTGCTCAACGTAGTCATCGTGCTAAATGTAGTCATCGTGCTAAATGTAGTCATCATGCTAAATGTAGTCATGCTAAATGTAGTCATCAGGCTAAATGTAGTCATGCTAAATGTAGTCATCATGCTAAATGTAGTCATCATGCTAAATGTAGTCATCATGCTAAATGTAGTCATCATGCTAAATGTAGTCATCATGCTAAATGTAGTCATCAGGCTAAATGTAGTCATCGTGCTAAATGTAGTCATCGTGCTAAATGTAGTCATCATGCTAAATGTAGTCATCATGCTAAATGTAGTCATCAGGCTAAATGTAGTCATCATGCTAAATGTAGTCATCAGGCTAAATGTAGTCATGCTAAATGTAGTCATCATGCTAAATGTAGTCATCATGCTAAATGTAGTCATGCTAAATGTAGTCATCATGCTAAATGTAGTCATCATGCTAAATGTAGTCATCATGCTAAATGTAGTCATCGTGCTAAATGTAGTCATCCAGACATTAACATTTGTTCTGCTAATTCATTCATCTGCTGTAGCTAGCACTGTTAGCAAGATTAGCCGGAAACTTGCCAAATCCAACTTTTTAGTCTAAATAATAGCAGAAAATTAAAAAGTTTGAAGTGATTTTGTGTTACTTTAATTTTTGACTCATCTATCAGATGTTGTGCTACGCTAAACTATTCTGTAACGCTTTATTTTTGGGGTTCCCTATTTTCCATCATAATTCTATAAAAAGTAATGTATGAAAATCTTTACAAATACATATGGATGTGTCACTATTTATAATATATGTTACGCAAAAGTTATTTTAATAGTTTAGTTAGTTGTTCACAACCAATATATTATAATTTATCTAAGAAAAGCCATTTCACATTTTTGTATTGTAGTTCATTCATTTATCGCATCAACGAACGTGGTCTCACATCTTTTCCTTGGCTTCCCTCTCTTTAGGGCGGGTCACTGCTCCACCAGCCACCGCTCCACCTCAGGGGCGGTGAACTACTAGACGTCCGAGTGGGAAACAACCAGCGTGTTTACATACATATTACATACGGCCATAATCCTTATGAAAAGGATCTCATAAACTGGGATTTTGTAATCGTTTTTAAAACAAAATATTTATATGTGCCAATACGTTGCTGATAATATCGACATGTTTATATGAATTTACACTGCAGGTAGTTACATACAAGAAAAAAGGCACGTCAATGCGCCACTTGATGTATTTCAAAAAGGTAAAGAATGTGAACTATCACTCACATTAAGAGGGAGGAAGGTTGAGGCAACGTGCAAAAATGTAAAAATGTTTTCCATCATGTGGTCATCTGCAAACAAATACTTGTTTGTACCAAAATCCCTTCGCCTTGAACTCTTTGTGAGTCAAAATACAAACAAAAAAGTACTTTTTTCTCAGTTATCTCCACAAATGATATAAAGTCTGTTTAACTAGCTTGATAACAAGGTTTTACTGGCGACAGCTCTTTGTTTCACTGATATCATGACGCCTTAGAAGTAATGTTTTAAAAACATGTGTAACAGATAATGATGGATGTCAAGGGGAAGACTGAGAGCCTTTCAAGAGCTCACAACCGTGACATTTTGACCACGTTTTGATAAGTTATGACTTGACTGTGTGCATAGAAGGTCTAATCACTACCACTGATAATGTGTCTACTCACACATATAAACTTCCCCTTCTTTCGTTAGTTTGCAACCGTAACCGTTTAAATTACTTCTGGCATTCTTTATGTTGAACCCAAGATCTTGTCAAAGTTAGTTTATGGCAACATTATTCATAATATATGTTATGAATGTGTACTGATTTGGTGTAATGCAGTGATTCTCATATTTTATTTATTTAAAAATGTACCCATTTACATCATTTTATGTATTTTTTTGTTTTGTGATATTTCAATGGTTTTGTTTTAGAATAATCAATCACCCCCGACTGGATTTCTTTCAGCTTTTTCCAGCCGGGAACTTTAAGATATGTTAAATCTGTAACCAAGAACCAATTTAACAAATAGCTGCACAGCCTTTATCTTTTTTTTTTTTGCACATCCATCTCCTCAAAATCGATAAGCGATCGTGGATTTCGCCTGCAAGGTTTACTTCACGCACAGAGCAGGTGGTTGCTGATATTTTGTACACTCAGCGTTGAGAAATGTTTGAGTAGGATTGCACTTTTGAAACCCGAATTATCTTTGTACTGTGTCTACTGTAAGTACTGTATTACTTACACGTAGAAGGCTGGAGGAAAAGTGGAATAAAAGCATTGGGAAAAAAACGCATTTGTTCCTAATTTAACGTATGTTAAAGCACATAACTGGTCACACATGTATAGTTTATTATACATACTTCTTTGTCCTTTTCGCTCCTTTGTTGGCAAAACACATACATGTTATTTGCATTGAACTCATCAGCAAAACTGCAAACTAATAATACAAATCCGTAGTACTTTAAAAAAGTACTGAGGTATAGTTTTAACGCTCTGGAAAAAGCTTGTAAGTGGACCTTTAGTTGTGATTGAGGATCTCTGAATTACCTCCTGAGTCAGGAAATCACTCTGATTTGTTCTGAGTAATGACTAAAGATATTCACATAGGTTTACTGGGATTACAACATGCAGTGAAACTAAAATAAATCACAAGTTACCACCATTCTCCCATCTGTTACCCTACAGCGAGGAAGAATATTACAAGTACAGGAAAGAGAAATACTGAGAGAAAATATTCCGACAAAAACAAACAAACAAACAAACAGGATTGGAATTTGGAGTGTAAAATCAACCGAATTTATTTATTGACTTTCGAATGTTCCTCTGCTCCTTTATCAGTATGACCTCACCGCAGGATATTTTATGAGTCATACAACTATTTCAAGGAATACATCGCCTGTTTTTATGACTCAATTTGTCACACGACAACTTTTAACGCCACATAAACCTGTTTTCTGGAAATACAGGGGTTGCAAAACAAAAACCACCTGAAAACAAGTCTTATAAAATATAAATATGCTCAGCAGGTCTCTCCTGGATGCTCCTCAGTTGTGTGAACGACATACTGAACGCTGCTTGGCTTCAGCAAACACCGTCACTAATCTGAAAGTGATTTAATACCCTATTTAATCACATTTCTTTTGTGTGCTCACTCGAGACCGAAACTGCATGTCAGGGTTCAAACGTCAAACAGCTGTTGGCGTTTCTAGATGTTTCGGGCTTTCACAACGACAAGAGACGAGCCAAGTGTGTTTCGAGTATTTTTCCACTTCATGTGAGAATGTGCAGAGTCATGAGAAACGTGTGTTCCCTCTGTGTGTGTTTAGTGTAGGTCCATGCGAGTTATCTGTGTCTACATGTCAGAGATAATACTAATACACTTATTTTATATCTATTAACTCACTTCAAATCAGTGCGTGTGGGAGGATAGGGTCAGAAGTGACCACATACATTTGGTCTAAGGTGTTTTTTCATACTTAGTTCCACTTGTGGAAACAGGTTGGGGAAGGATTTTAACGTGACAACAACCTCGTGCCCAAAGCCCGGTCCACAAAGAAATAGTTTTCCCAGTTTGATGTAGAAAAATCAGCCCAGTAATCCTAGATATTACAAACATATCGGACATGTTTGTAGGTTGACGTGATGGTTGGGCATGTAGCATGTAGCATGTAGCATGTAGCATGTGCATAGAAATACAAATAGGAGTAGAAGGGACATTCAATTCAACGAAGCTGGATGGGCAGAGCGGCGGCCATTTTGATGTGTAGCGTTGCCATTGTGACCGGTGCTACCTGCAACCAGTGTAGCATTAAAGCATGGTGGAATTAGCAAGCTAGCTAGCTAGCTAGCGGACAGCTGGGTAGTTAGCTAGCTCTTTTGTACTAGTCAAACGGCAGCGGAAATTGTTCTATGTTCGTTCTACTCCTATTCTATTTCTATGTTGCAGAGTATATACAGAAATATAATATTGTATAAAATGAAAAGAATGAGGAATAAACGTACAATATGAACATAGTAGGCAGTGCAGGTATGTATAGAATAAATGATGCACATGTGTTTTACACGTTTACTGCTCTTGCTCTTAGACTTAATCAATATTTATCAGTATTAGTAATAGAAGTACTCTTATCTTAATATTTTGATACGCCTAAGGCGGGTGAGTGAGTTGGGAGGGGGGGCTTTTATTTATTTATTTCCTTTTTTATCTATTGTTCTGTCTGTTTTGTTTTTCTTGAAAATATGTAACATGGAGATTCAACCCTGTATAACACTTTTGGGGACAAATCAGGAGCCTGACCTCGTTGCTTAACATCAACGTTTGAGCCTCACTGATGCTCTTGTGGCTGAATGTCAAACCCTTGCAGCCAAGGCCTGAAACCAGAAGAGCACAGGCTGTTAAAGCTGCAGATTAACGTCCACGGTTGTACCGTCGCTGGCGTCCACATACTTTTGGCCATATAGTTTAGGGCACTAGGGTAAATGTGAGTAATTAGCTGTTATCACATCAAAACAACACCGTCACCCCGGTGTCATATCAGTGCTGCTTTAAAATATGTGTTTACTGTTCCTTCATGTCATATTGTGAAAAGCTCCGGTGACCCCGATGTTGAACTTGGCAGCTTCCTCCACATCACTATCCATCAAACTCTGTCTGGGCCGGAGTCATCTGGCACCTCTCGCCTCGCACAGTGTGTTCTTTAGTCAAGCTGTCCTGGCCGACATTTCACTGTGTGAAAGTCTACGTCTTCTCATAGACGTATATGGTGATGGTTATATTTGGTGGCCAGACAGCAACAGAGACAGGAATGTACATTGCACTCAATTGAGCAATTCAATTTGTGTATTTATGGGGATTCAAGTAGCAGAATATTTGCTATAATTCATTATCTCATAGCTTTCACGTCTGTTCTATAAACTCTCTTATCTTCTGTCCTCTGCTTGAGCTGCACGTGGTTATTTAGAAGTAAAATCAAAGGCTACAATTTACATTTAATTACTTGTAATAGACAAACCGTCCCCCCTTTGAAGACCTAATCCTGCACCAGAATCTTAAGAGTCATAGCCCAGGTGAAATAGTTGTCCCTCTAGGCTCACCTAATCAATCATATTATTAATTACACCTGTTGCTTTTCCTGCTATGACAAATAAAAATTTGAGAAAGGAAACCCCACCTGATTAAAACAATATTAATATTAATGTTAAGATGACAAGTTGTCCCATGGAGCCAATATACAGCTGGTCAGTGGCCTTCCCTCCACTTCTTTAACTGCAGACACTGTTCAAACATGCAGACAATGCTGACTGCATGTATGAACAATGATAAGTGTTGTTTGCCATCTTTACCATGAGTTTCGTTTTTCTGTCTAACGCATACAAACTCCCAGTGAGAGTGCGAGTTTATATGTTCTTCCTGAACTTTCCTCTAATAATCTTGTAAAAGAGCAAAGTTTTAAAGTTGCACAGCTGACCTTGTTAAAGAGTAAACCAAGGTCTACAGCCAAGCTGACAGCCTGCATTACTCTCTTTTACAAACATTAACATACATTATTAAGCTTCCACGAACAGAACACGACAATCTAAAGTTCCTTTCACACAATTTAACATGTTGGTTGCTATTTGATTTTTTATTATGAATCCAAAAATAAACACAAGTTTATGATATTTACTCGTTTTGTTCAGCAAGATAATCTTCACAAATGAACACCACATTTATAATTATTAAAACGTGAATACAATAAGCAGAAGTAAAAAGCTAACGTTAGGCTAAAGGAACTCCAACAACAAGGAGGACTAGTTGGCGTAACTAGTCTCCGTTAGCCGTTTGTTAGCAGACGGCAACCTCCGGTTCTGCCGAGTGATTCCAATGCTGAAGTGCCTTAAAGCTGCATTCTCTCTAATGTCCACCAGGGGGCGACTCCTCTGGTTGAATAGAAGTCTATGAGAAAATGACTCTGTCTTGATTTATTACCTCAGTAAACATTGTAAACATGAGTTTATGGTCTCAATCTCTAGTTTCAAGTCTTCTTCAATACAGCATGATGTTCATTTCGTAAATTATGGTCCATTTAGAGTCAAACAGACCATAAAGCAGGGTATGCTTTAGGGCGGGGCTACTGTGATTGACAGTTGTCTGCCGCTACCAGAGACAAAAACAACATGGCGACGACCATAATCCAAGATGGCGACGGCGAAATCGGCAAACTCAAGGCTTCAAAACGGCAGTCCACAAACCAATGAGTGATGTCACGATGACTACGTCCACTTCCACTTCCTACGTTTTTATATACAGTCTATGTTTAGAACTCATTCCTGCACCACTATTAGTTTGGACCGAGTAACATTTCCTTATCACTGTAACGTATTATCTCAATCATTGTCTCTCATAAACAAATTCAGTTTAATAAACTAGGAAACATTCAGAGACATTCCTCCAGCTGTTGCGGAGGTCAATCTTATCAGTCGATGAAAAATATTTTCCTTTGTCCTTGGTGACAGGGGGCTAAAAAAATGTCAAAAACAAAACCTTGCACAACCACAGCAATAAATATGTAGAAATGAAAAAGAGTTGTAATCAAGATTACCATTTAAGTTATTACCATAAATTTAACAGATAAATTATACAACGTTACTTACTCCGTGTCTGAATGTTAACGTTAGCAAGCTCAGAATTAGCATCTGCAGCAGCTAACGGCTAACGTTCGTTAGCATCCACAAAGTTTTATACTCACCACAAGCTACAAAGGAAACTAACACACTGAAGGTACCGATGCAATGTTAATATTTTAATATTCACAAACCGTGAATAAAACCGTAGATAAAAAAAATTGTTTGCGTAACTAATTTTCTTGGTAGTGCTAAATTGAGTAATGCTCAAAGTCTTAAATGTTTCAGCCAAACTTAATTCGATTTTTTTGTTGAAATATCGAGTCTGGACCAAAGTCTAAGGTTACATTTGCTAGCATTGCTAATAAATACAAGACTATTACTTCAAACACATCTGGTTTCACTTATTGATGACATAATTCAAGCTTAGTGGCTGACTGAAACTGAGTGACTAAATGCTGACTGGTGCAAACTGGGTCATTATGTTCAACATTTTAATTATTTCTGACCCGAGGACTTTTATGTGCGTGTGTGATCAGTGTTAGAAGTCAATATTTCCAGTCCTTTGTCTGTGTTTATTCCAGTCTGTTAGCTTTTCACCCCCAGTCATGTATTTTGGTCTGTTTAACAACAGCAAACTTTGAACTGTGAACACCACGTCTCAAAGTTTAACATGATGTCATTTATTTCACTATTTCTGACTGAGTTTTTAATATTGATTTTAAATGTCTGCGGTTCTGCGTCTGTCCACACGACCACACACCCCTGGAGGTGTGATTTTTGACTTTTGATCATTTAAGTAAACAACAAACAATTTATTTGTAGCAGTAGTTGTTGTCGTACATTGTATGAAGAACACATTTATCACAAAGATGAAAACGTGTTTGTAGAAATGAGACTGAACCACTAAAGACACTGGAGTTTTTAATTATTTATACAAAATTGGGGCTTTGAATGTTTTTTTTTCTCTAAAAGATATTGTTAAATGCGACTGGACTCAGATAAAGTGTTTATAACTGGAAATACTTGAGATATTCTCCACAGAATGAATCAAAGTGTATCTGTCTCTGACTGTGCTAAGGTTGTTGTAATATCTCTTCATACAGCAGATAAGATTTTGAGGATGGCCCTGACCCATAAGAGCTAGATCTGTGCACATGTAGCGCCACCTGCTGGAGGCCTCAACACATCTGCAAACAAAACCTTTCAACCTTCACACAGTCGTCGTTGTGCAGTTCTGACCTCACTGAATGAAAGCTTCAGTTCAGAGAAAGGGACATTTGATAATGAAATATTGATATTTTGAGGGGATTTTAAAAAAACATCCAAAACAAGTTGTAACTTTTTATTTGTTGTCAAATGAGCAAACTACTGCATCTATAATGCTCTCTATATAGAAGTCCTAGCAAACAATAACAGTCCTAACATCAGCTGATGAAGACAAATTATAGATTTCTTTGGGTTTGAAAATTGTTGGAAACATTTGGAACAAATGTCGTTTTTAGACATTTCAATGCGAAAAAGTTACATATTCTACCTTTACATTATGACGATAAAAGAATCGCTCAGAAACGACTTGTTCTCTCAGTTTTATTACAGAATGAATCTCAGAAACAAGAAAAACATCCAACAGTTGTTCAGTAGATTCTGGTATCTAGTGACAGAGAAATGAACGCTTCCTTTCTTTGCACAGGTTATTACCATTAGAGACGTGACTCACTCGTTCAGCCATGATTGTTTGTAGTTCACATGGAGTGTGGAGCTCACATCTTCTAACATCTCACAATGATTGATCAGTCCGGTCATTGTACATTTAAACAAACGGACGTTATGTTTCTCACAGTGAACCAGACACTGAATCCTTCAAACCTTTATGCATTAAGCAGTTAAAGGTCAAATGTGTCAATAAAGTGTAAAATATGAGTAAATGGCTTTAAGTTTTACTGCAATTAAACTAAAAAAAAAAAACTCAAAAGTTGCAGTTTAGCCGATGAAAGCAGTAAATGTAGGCATTTTGATATATCAACACATTTAGTTTCTCTCTCTCACACTCACACACACACACACACACACACACACACACGGCATTCATGAAATCTCCTAAATAGACCTGCGTCCTCTTTAAGACACATCTTTTTTAGCTTCCTTTGATTATCATTTTAGAGCTGTAAAATAAATAGTCAATAGATTATTATTATGTAATATTCGTCATTATTTTATACATCATACAGCATGTAGGACTGGAGGTAAAGTGACATGTTTTATGCGAGGTAATGAGAATTATTTCGATTTTATAAAACTAAATGTTAAACTTGCAAACAATTACCAAAAAGAGATGCGGAGACAGAATTCTATTACCAAGAGATGCAAAACAGCCAAAAAGAGACACAAGACTCCAAAAAGGGAAACAAAAAGACCAACAGCTGATGCAAAACAGCCAAAAAGAGACAAAAAACCTCTACAATGGCACGGAAAATGACCAAAAATGCATGCAAATGTCTACCAAGCGATGCAAAATGACCGAAAAGAAACAAAAAGACCACAAAGAGACATAAAACAACCAAAAGACTGGGCCCATTGTCTCATAATCTGTCCATAACTAGAGAACCAGATGTGCATTAATGCTACAGCGCCTGCAGTGGTTATTTTAACTTCATGTTTACTACCGAGTGGTTTCACCCCTCTCTCTGGTGTCACGGGGTCGTCGTCTCACTGCACCGCGCACGACCCGCTGGGCAGGAAGTCCTGCACGTACACCGCCACGGCCTTGGTGAGGTAGGTCATGCTCCCGAAGCGGCCACTGGGGGCGCTGTCGTACAGCAGCCTGCACACTCCCGTGGACGGGTCCCGCTCCAGGATGTGCTCCTCTGCTCCCAGGTCCCTCTGGAGGAGGAAATCCCACCTTACTCACTTCATCACTCAACTATAAACCCTTGGATTTGTGTCTTTGGACGTCCTGCTCACCTGATCCTTGTGGAACATGTCGTTGGCCAGATGGACGATCTTCTCAACGTGGATGATGGAGCCGATGCTCGGGATGTCCACGTCGGCCAGCATGGTGAGCACCAGGATGGCCTCCACCAGCAGCTGCCGGTACTCGGGCTGAGGGACGCGGTTCAGGACCGTCTCCACGTGGACGGAGAATTTGATCTCTCGAGGTGTCATCTGGAGCGGGGAATTCAGACGGAAAAAGACGAAGAAGATATAGCGTCAGAAAAAGCACAAAAATGAAGACGTCAAAATACTGACATTGGACAATAGTCAAGTGGATCTCTTACCTCTCTAGTGGTTGATGAAGGAAGGACGAACCCTTCAATGGACAAACCGTGGCACTGGAAAACAATGTGATCATTACTTTATGTACAAATTGTCTATTTTTTTGCGTGTTGCTCGGCACAAATTCTTTTTGGGATGACATTACGCTCCAAATCGAAAATTAGGTTTAGGCCACAAAACCACCGAAGTTAAGTTGGAGCAACAAAACCACCGAAGTTAAGTTGAAGCAACAAAACCACCGAAGTTAAGTTGAAGCAACAAAACCACCGAAGTTAAGTTGAAGCAACAAAACCACCGAAGTTAAGTTGAAGAAACAAAACCACCGAAGTTAGGTTGAAGCAACAAAACCACCGAAGTTAAGTTGAAGCAACAAAACCACCGAAGTTAGGTTGAAGCAACAAAACCACCGAAGTTAGGTTGAAGCAACAAAACCACCGAAGTTAAAAAACATCACGGTTGGGCTCAAAACAATTACGTACAGTTAGTTTTAGGCAACAAAACCAGTTTAGGGAAAACACAAACGTGTCTCTTTTGTAAAAACACTTTGGGACTGAAATAAAACAGTTTTATTTGTTGTCTAAAATATGTTTTGCTGCTGCCCCCGTTCACAGCAGTACATTGGTCACTTTAATGTATTTTATATTGATTTTGTTTCAACATAAATGATAAAATGACTACTATTTGCCAATTTTATGACTTTTCTTGACCTTTGTACATGCTCTACAAACGCAGGATCGTAAACTCAATGTGTAAAAGCAGTTTAGTGTAAACCTTCTGCAGGATCCTCCAGACTTTCTGGTAGAAGCCGACAGGGACCCGGTTCAACGCTCCGTCCAGACGCCTCCTGCGCAGCCATTGGCCCTGTCTGGTGTCCTTTGCGACCGGCAAGTATTCTGGAATGTCCAGAGACTCTATGGACTGCATCCTGTACCTCTGATTGGTGAAAAAACAACAAAAAGATCAAAAAGTTTGTTTTTGTGGAAGAACAGCGCCCTCTTCCTCTTACACATGGAACAAGCAGACTCCATATCTGACCTCAATGATGAAGTTATTGGCTTGCATTGAACTGCAGCAGATTTAGCCTACACAACTCAAATTTAATAAGCAAATCTTTACCCCAGATTCAAAGGTTTCTATGTCCAGGGACTGCGATCTAACGCCCTGAGAGGCAGAAAAAGAGCAAAAAAAGATGCACAAAATGAATAAACAGGAAGCCGGGCAGGTAATAGAAGTGGATGAAAACAAAACAACCGCAGAGCCAGAGGAGTCTGGCTTCTTACATTAAGAGTCACTGCATGCATGAATATCAGGATGGGAAATAATAGCAATGAGGTTAGAAAACAAAAACATCAATTTAACATATAATATTTTTTAAATACATTTTGACAGTTGGAATCAACCCTGGTGACATTTTCAAATACAAATAAAATCCATCTGAAAGGTTGAACTCCAAATAAATAATCTATCTTAAACAATTAGTCTAAATTTAATTAAAAGTACAGCTGAAACAACTTACCAATTAATCAACCAACAGAAAATTCACCATTTTGAAAACCTGTTTAAATTATTAATCGAGCAGAAATGCCAAATTTAATTGGAGATATTTTGGTATCGGTTGGACAAAATACCATATTTTGACTATATTCTGACCAAACAATGAATCAAGATTAAAAGAAACAGCAGATTGATAATGAAAACAACCATTAGTTGCATTATTAACAATGAATAATCATCAGCTCCACTGAAACACAGCGTGTTAGAGGCTCACACGTCGATGTTCACGTTAATTACTTCAGATGAATTAACACGCAGAAACACAACGTTTAAATGTCGGGATCACCGTCACCTTGCGAGTGGAGGTCAGTGACTGGTCGAGCTGAAACAAATAAGATCCACTCAGCATTAAAAACTTCATACAAACCTGTTCATACCCTGTACAAATACACTAATGACTCTTAAGTATCGCAGGTAAGGATCCGTTATTTCAGGGATGATTGAAAACCTTGAAACCTTTTCAATTAGCGGCATAATCACCATCACCATCATCATCATCACTTTTGATCAGCTCTGATCAGCTAAAGCCAAATGACTCATGAGTAACATCCTCAATGATCTCCTTTTATCATCATCATCATCATCATCACCTCTGTAACCGGATCTGTCAAAGACAACCTGGACTCCTGGATCAAAAGACAAAACAAGTCGCTTTGAGACGCCGAGCTCGACGGTTCACTCCCGACCTCGGAAACAGACGAACAATCGACTCCACTTTGATTTCTTTAAGTGGTCTTCATCAGCAGACGGAGATGATTTGCTCCGTATGTGTTCAAGCTAAAGGCTTCTCATCAACACTTCATCGTTTGAATGCAGATTACAAAACGGGCTCAGCAAAAGTTGAAAGCTCTGGAAAAAGTTGAGTAAGTGAACCTTGAAACACAAAAGAAGAAGATGAAGAAGAAGACGCAGAAGAAGAAGCAGAAGATGAAGATGCAGAAGAAGAAGCAGAAGATGAAGATGCAGAAGAAGAAGCAGAAGATGAAGATGCAGAAGAAGAAGCAGAAGATGAAGATGCAGGAGAAGCAGAAGACACAGAAGTAGACTTAGAAGATGCAAAAGAAAAAGACGCAGAAGAAGAAGAAAAAGACGCAAGAAACAGAAAAAGATGCAGAAGAAGAGGATGAAGACAGAAGAAGAAGCAAAAGAAAAAGCCGCAGAAGAGGAAGAAGAAGACACAGAAGAAGAAGAAGGAGCAAAAGAAGAAGCCGTATTTGCTTTCAGACACTACGGTCGATATTCACTCCCTACACCAGGAAGTAACAGAAGTATCTGAATTGAGAAACAGCACTTGACTTGAGAGATTGTCTTGGACCAGACGTCCATTAGAGTTTGAGCATCCTCCATCTGACGATGAAGGCAGTGTGACGCAGTAGAAAGCTCTGGGACACATTTCATTTGTCACCGACAGAACAGCGATGGAGAAAAGGTGAATTAGCACCTCCAGCATAGTCTGGTATTCTACTTCATTGAACATCTATTAATAACCGATGTCTTTACAGTAAGAAGAAGAGGAAACGATAGTTAACATTCCTTCATCACCTTAAATGGATCCGTCAAGGACAACCTGTGCTCCGCCTGCAACACAAAAACCAAGTCAATAAATCACAGCCACTAAGCTGCTCCAGTGATTTATTTAAAACCAAAGCCCAATCTCAACTATTAATTAATCAATTAATGAATTTACACCTCGTGATGTTTTTATTTAGAAGCAAAAATCTACATTTGCCATCGAAACCGTCTCAAATTATCAGTTATTCTGAATTATTTCCACAATTCTCCTCCGATGCAGCTCCACAATCATTTCCCCTCATCAGCATCAACCAGGTGAATTACCACCATCATCATCATCATCACCATCATCATCATCACCTTACTGGGATCCGTCACAGACAACCTGTGTTCCAGCTGTGAAAAGACAAGAGCCCGTTTGTCCCCAAAGAATACACAATATTTTCAAAATAAGATGCTCTAACGTCCTTCATCTCGTCACGTTTGACGCCGTCAGCACGTTGGAGATCAGTACGAATACAAGTCATTTCATTTTGCTGAAATGAAGAAAAACCTCCTACAACACGAGGTAATATCACGATACTAATGTGTAAAATACGTGTTATAAATAGAATTATACTGCGTTTAGTCATTCACGTCCACTCTTTCCTCCGTTTGTACCATCTTCATGTCGCTCTTCAGTTTGCTGATGCCGGCTCTCTCGCTCTTGGTGGCGCCCACGTTCCCCAGGTGATGGATGGAGATGGCAGGACTGACGCCGGCATCCAGCTCCCTGACTGTGGAGACAGGGGGGGGGGAGGGGCTTACAGTAACGGCAACAGAAGCATCCGATTGGCTGTGTGTGTGTGCGATGAAGGGGTTTGATGACTGGTGGACTGACCGCTGCGCTGCACGCCAAACTCTTTCCCGCTGAGGATGTGGAGGAGGAGATTCTTCAGCTCGGAGGGACTGAGACTCATCAGACTCTCTGTAGCCTCCTCTCCTACACACACACACACACACACACATTTTTGAGGTTCTGGACCGTAAACAAGAGGGATTTTGGGAATTCGCCAACATTCGACGGACCAAACTGGATCGATTCATTGCGCTCCAACATCACCTTCTTCCTCTTCGTCCTCTCTCACCTGAGCAGTTGAGCGACTGGGCCAGCTCGGTGGCCATGACCTGGATGATGAGACCGATCCGGAGCCTGAACATCTCGCTGAACAGGCTGGGCTGAGTCCTGATGCTCATAGCCAGGTACACCATGATCTCCTGCAGGAGGGAGGGAGGGGTTAGAGAGGGAGACGGGAGGACCAACCCCCCCCAGGTGACGGTGGAGGATGAGACTCACCTGAGTGAGTATGGCCACGCTGATGTTGTTGTCGCTGGCCTCGTCGATCAGAGCCGCCAGCTGGTCTGGAGGGATGGGGGCGCTGATGGTTTTCTCTCGGGGCTCGGGGGGCAGACCCACCGTCAGGTGCTTCTGATGAGCCAGCAGATCAGAGCAGGCCTACGGGCGGATCGCAACAAACAAAGAGCGTGTGAACTCTACGAATGTCACCCGGTCTGTGTATGTGTGTGTGTGTGTGTGTGTGTGTGTGTGTGTGTGTCGTACCGAGTCGAGCTCCTCCACCTTCTTCTTCAGCATGCCGGAGATCATCCTGATGAGGCTCCAGTGTTTGAGCTCGCCGGCCTTCTCGTAAAGGTCGGACAGCAGAGATCTCACCGTGGAGCCTTTGCCGTGCAGGTGAGTGTCCCAGTCCATGCCCCTGAGAGAGGAACAGACGAAGACATCGTTCATCATCATCACTCATCGTCTTTCATGGAGTCGTATCGTGACGGAATCGTATCTTGAGACGTCGTGATACATAAATACGGCGTCTAAATTGATAACATCAAGCATATACTGACTAAGTTCCATTGTATTTATGGTGCGCCTCACTTGTCTTTGAAGAGCATGTAGAGGATATCAGCCTGGTCCTGGAGGCTCTCCGTGTCCTTCAGCAGCTGGACCAAAGCCATGTAGTCGATGCCGCCGCTGGCCTCTCTGGGGACGCCGGTCTCTGACGTGACCGTGAACTCCGGAGCCTGGAGGACAAGGGAGGGGAAGTTAAAGCTGCGGTGGTGGAGAAGAAATGAAGAAAAAGGACACGAAAACACACCCGAGTCTCCTGCGGTGCGGAGGAGTCTGGGAGGTTCAGGTTGAGGGAGGGCTGAGGGGAGCGGAACAGCTTGTTGGGCAGGTACATGTTGACGTCTGGACAGAAGGAAACAGAGTGAAGCTACAGCGCCGCGCAGATATGTGGCGCTTGGTCTGGTTTTAATGGTGGATCCGCTCACTGTGCACGTCGAGGTGCTGAGCCTTGTTCATCAGAGACACCATGTCCTTGGTTTTGGTGGCCAGAGCCTTGAACCTCCCCAGACCTCCCGCCTGCTTCTTCTTGGGGGCAGCGTGAGCCAACAGGTGGTCCAGGTACTGGGCGAGGTCGTCAGCCTCTGGAGAGGAGGACAAACGAGAGATGATGGGGGGAGTAATAAAAGAATGGAAGAGAAATAGAGAAAGAGTCACAGAGAAAGGTTCATCAAGTTTAAAATAGATTCAACTCACCTTAATTTAGTGTCCACAGCATTTAAAATAAACCATCTGAATTATTAATACAATTTAAATATCTAAAGTTATTATAAGTGATGCATTGTTAGTGCAGCATTATCTGCATGGCAACACACTGCGCACTCCTTTAAACTGTAGATTATAACACGGTTTCGTTCTGCAGGATGTTACACAAGCATCATCTGCAGAAGTTGTTGCATTCACTTACAGACAGCAGCTGTGAGACGAGACAAGTTAACACATGTATGTTAAATGATGCCAGACGTGCAAAAACACGCAGAACTGTTAATGTTCTTATTGATACAGAACATTGTAATCTGTACATTTAAGATCAGCTTTAAAGTTTTAAAAGGCCAGATGAGCAAAGCATCGTTTCTCGACCTTATGAAACCGTGACGCCTGCAGCCGGAGCTCATCTGTAACCAACGAGGCCGCCGAGGAGTCAAAGGTCGAGAAACATTTACTAAACACACAAGCGTCACAGCACAGAGAGGATGGGGACAGTCAGTGATGAAGGAACTGGAGATTAATGAGAACTGGGTACTTTATTGAACGTCATGTTTCAGGTAGTAAGTATTTAAAGATGTATTATTTTTTGGGATTTTCAAAATAAGAGGTTAGCTGAGTTAGATCAGTTGAAAGACAATGTTAACTTTGAGTGTCTTTGTGGGTTAATCATGGTGTTACCAGAAGATACAGACAAAGCACAACTACTTTGCCTGTACGTACTTCTACAGTTGATGACGTGTATGTATTGTAGGAGTACATACCACGAGGAAGAGTCAAACCAACGATGGAGAAACAAACCAGCAGGCCTTGTAACAGTCGTATAAAGACTCATGTTCCATCGCTGGTGTCACCGTTCCTCCCCATCCATCCATCTGTGTTGTTGTTTTCTTCTTACCATCATCATAACGTAACTCATGCACGTATCCATCGCCGTCACCCTCATCATACTCTTCGTCGCGGCGGCTCATGCTGCCAGGACCCTTACCGTCCAGGAAGCTCAGGTTAGCGAAACAGGAAGTGGTCAAGAACTCCGACAGCTTCCCCGTCTGGATCCTGGAGAGGAAACGCAGAAACAACAACCCCCAAAAACTGAAACTCATTTTGCAATACGAAGGTAAAAACATTTCTACATGTTGATTTCTTGACATTGTTTTAGAACGTTGAACGTTGAACTTTACAGAAACACTGAGGTTATAAACACAAATCTCCAAAAGACAACCACATGAAACCTTTGAGTAGTAGTATTATTAGGGCCATTGTAAGTAAAACAATTAAATAAAATGCAGAGCTTTTTGGAGGAGGTACTAAAAAACGCGTAAAAAGTCGAAAATTTTGTGAAAATGTTATGAAAATTATGTAGAAAATTTCTGAAATTTTTTAGAAAATTTTTGAAATTGCGTGAAAATGTTTAATTGTGAAATTAAAGGATACATTTACTCACTGATCTTCTTACACATCTAGACTTTCTGGATAACAGTAATTCTGGTTGGAAATTTTTTATTGAATTGCATATTTCTTGGCCTTAAAATCCTGACATTTAATCTAAAAACGTGTAGATTTTGTGTGTTAATGTCCTCTTCCTGTTATTAAAACCCCTGAACTCTCAGCAGCAGCGTCACACGGGACAAAACCTGGTCTGAGTCTCAGTAAAACTCACCGTGCTCCTCCATAATATCCGTCCTGCAGCTTCCTCAGTGTGGCCAACACGGCCGGGTCCAGGTTAGTGTGGTCTTCAGCTGAGGACACAACAAGAGGAACACTTTCACTCTGCAAATAAATAAAGCAGGTATGCTACTCCGTCCTCCTCTTAGTGGACATGCAAAGTGTGTGTGTGTGTGTGTACTGACTCAGCATAGTCTGAGAAATGGGGAAAGTGACGGTGGGTCTCCCGGTCATCCTCCATCTGGAGGCGAGGTAGGCGATCTCCGTCCTCAACATCTCCACGATCATTTTGTTGTCCAGCGCCAAGTAGAACTGCTGATGGTCGATGAACTGGAGGGATTTTAGGGGAGAAACATGTGGGGGGGGGGGGGTCTTTAATGTAGCAGCTGAATAACTAAAGGAATCAAATAAATGCAGTAAAAAGTACTATATTTATCTCTGAAATGTAGTGCAGGTAAAGTACAAGTACAAGTACCTCAAACTTGTATTTAAGAACAGTACTTTCCACCACTAGAGACACTTTGGAATAAAACACGTTGCACCATTCGTTCTTATGTTTTAATGTGACTTGATGGTAATTAGCGGCCGTGGTTCGAGCAGCTGAATGACGCTTTTCTCACTGACCTGAGGGGTGAATGAGAAGATGGTGTTTCTGATGGTGTAGAACTTGGAGGTTCCCAGCACTCCGATTCTCCTGTAGGGCCGTCCCGTCAGACCCAGCCTCGGGTTACGACCTGCAACAGAGAAACAGAGCGAGTGCAGTCGGGTTAATGCCGGAGAGGTGAAACACAGAGAGCGGAAGACGGAAAACGCGTCCTGCGAGGTTGTACCGAGTCTGGCGTAGATGTGGCTGAGGACTCTGGAGGGCTGCACGTGGATCGGGTGGATGTCGGCGACGGTCTCCACGTCGATGCCGTTCTTCAGCAGCAGCTCTTTAATCTCCTCCGTCTCTGCGAGAACCGACACTACGAAAGGAAAGAGAAGGTTTGGACGCCGATCTGGGACTGAAACCTGGTCAGGTGTCCCGTGAACTCACCCTGTACCACCACGTCCGGCTTGGGGACGGTGGAGAAACGTCGGTTCAGAGGGTCGATCTCTCCGGGGGCGAGAAATCCCTTAAAAATGATGAAGAAAAGCTTAAAAAGGTCACGGAATCCACAAGAGTTTGGGCTGTTTGGAAAAGAAAGTGAGACTGAAGAAACAAAGGAGAGAAACTTACGACAACATTTAGCTTGCAGACTTAGAATCGACGGTTAGAGTGTTGTTAAAACACTGAAAGATTACCTCGGCCAGAAGGTTCCCCAGGATGTACAGAGACTGTCCCCATTTCAGAGGACATTTTCCCATCGGGACCCTCTCCACAGAGTGGGGGTTCAGGTACTCCTCCTCCACCTGTTAGCACGAGCGAATGAACAAAAGAGACAACGTTAGATCACAGCAGGTACAATGGTAACTGTCAGCTTCCCTCAAAGGCCTCACCTTGTCTGGGGGGACGCTGTAGAGCTCCGGCAGCAGCCGAATCCCGTCTTTCTGTTTGATCAGGATGCCCTCCAGAGCCTCCTGGTACTCCTGCACCTGGATCAGAAACACAAGAGATATATATATATATATATATATATATAAAGACAAGAGGCCCGTACGGGGAGGGTTACCTGCTCAGGGCTGTTGATGAAGATGCCGTCCAGTATGAGGTAGGTCCAGAACAGAGGCCACTCGCACTCGATGTTCTCAAACAGCTTCAGCTCTGCAGACTCGTAATACAGGCGGTTTGGATCCTGGAAAATGACATCAGTGCGTCATTAGACAGCTGATCTGCTGCACAGATAAGGTTTGGACCCTTTAGGACTATTTCCCCAATAATCCCCCAAAAATGTCACAAGATGCAAAGTATAAAGTACAGTTTTTGGGGCATTAATAAGCTTTTTTGATCAGTTAAAGAGGCATTTAAAGGGGAACTTCTGTATTTATGGGGCCCTATTCCCACAGATGTTTTAGTGTTGTACTAATGACCAATAAACAACTCCTCACCGTCTCTGTACGTCCACTAAACGTGCTTGTGTTTGCCGCTTACAGGCTCAGATTGCTGTTACAGTAAAACGTGAGTTAAGAGCCGGTGGAGGACAGAACGAGACTTCTCTGAGCGAGACACACAAAACCAAACAGACGGATCGAGTGAAAGGTCGAGAAGGACGTTCTGTGTCTGCGTGGGATCCGTTCCAACACGATGTCTGACACTCAGAATAACAATCCGAGCTATTTTAGTGGACGCACATTAGCAGCAGCCGTCTGCAGCGTCAACACTGGACTGAATACATTCGTCACTTAGACACAAAGCTCTGACTTTGAAAGAACAAACCTCTTTTCTCCTCCAAGAGAGAAGCAGTGAAGCTCTTTGTGCTGCGGTCCATTAAACCAAACTGCCGAGTCAGCATTACGTAAGAGCTAAGAAACGCTGAGCGTGACATCGAGAGCAGCCGCACTCAGGGAGCAGAGATTCATTTATCCGTCTGCTTAATGTGGCTGAAGAGAGAGTTTAACCCTCAAGATCAGCTCATCAATAGTCGACCTCCTCAAAGTCCACAAACATCTGTTTACTCAGCATCTTCTGCTCTTAAGGACCAAAACAAGAAGATGCAGATCTCCAGTACCTCTATATATATATAGATATATATATATATATATATATGGATCTACTTTCACGGCCGGTTTACCTCTTTGGGTGTTTTGTGTCCGTCTCTGAGAAACCTGCAGCAGCCGTATCGCCCCTGAGGAGAGAGGAGAGAGGAGAGAGGAGAGAGGAGAGAGGAGACAGGAGAGAGGAGAGAGGAGACAGGAGAGAGGAGACAGGAGACAGGAGAGAGGAGACAGGAGAGAGGAGACAGGAGAGAGGAGAGAGGAGAGAGGAGACAGGAGAGAGGAGAGAGGAGACAGGAGAGAGGAGAGAGGAGACAGGAGACAGGAGAGAGGAGACAGGAGACAGGAGACAGGAGAGAGGAGACAGGAGAGAGGAGAGAGGAGAGAGGAGACAGGAAGTCAGCGAGGAAACATTCAAACGGCGTGTGTTTGATTCCTTAAGTGTGCAAATACATGAGGTACATGAAGCATCCGTTAGAAACACACTTTACTGTGTCAAAGCAGCATTTAATGAGACGTTATAAGCTGAACTCGCCCCTTCTCTCTCTAGATGATTAAAGCTTATTGTTTATTGAGCTTATTCGTATTTGACGAACGATCAGTCGGTCGTTTGAAGAACTGTGTCCACATAGCGCCGCTTCTCATATATGTAAAGGCCGAGTTCCTCTTTTAAAGAACACAACAACAACAATGCACTGCTCTGCACCTGCAGCTTGGAGATGATCTCCTCCTTGGTGGCGTTGACGATGCTGATGTCGTCCACGGCGAAGGCCGGGTACGAGATGATGGCCAGCACGCCGGCATCCACCTCCTTAGACATGGAGGCTCTGGGTAGCATGGACGTCAGGATGGACTGGTGAGGGGAGGAGGAACCACAACCATGAGCTGCTTTACAACACAGTGTGTGTGTGTGTGTGTGTGTGTGTGTGTGTGTGTGTGTGTGTGTACCTGGCAGTGCTGGATGTCGTCAGCCAGAGCGTGGACCACAGATCCAGGTCCTCCTTTGGCTCCGAACAGGTTCAGGTCGTCCAGAGCCTCCAGAGCCGCCTGGAGGACGTACAGTCATGTGACTCAATGACTCAATGACGGCAGCAGTACGTCTACTCAAGTACTTTACTGATGTACAATGTTGAGGTACTTCTTCTTTACTTCAGTAGTTTGTGCTACTTGATAGTTATACTCTCCAATTCAGGTCGGAAATACTGTACGTTCACATTTATTTGATTAGTTACTTGTTACTTCTCAGATGAGTGTGTGAGTAAGAGTGTGTGTGTGTGTGTGTGTGCGTGTGTGTGTGTGTGTGTGTGTGTGTGTGTGTGTGTGTGTGTGTGTGTGTGTGGGTACTTGGAGTACTGTGTTATTTCTGAGTCAGGAGAACCTGATACCTCCTCTACACCGCGGGCTGAGAGGACGGTGAGAGTGAGTCCTGTTATGTGAGAACTTCCTCACAAGGATCAGATATTTATTATTGATTTATATGTTTTTAATATTTCACAACATTAAAAAACATTTAGCTTAAAAATGACTTTGAGAGCGAATCCAACTGAAGGTTCAGCAGCACCGAGACAAAGTAAAGGTGCATCTAAAGGTCCTTCTAAAGGTCGCACCACAGCAGCTGTGTGTGTGTGTGTGTGTGTGTGTGTGTGTGTGTTGACCTTTGCCATGCCTATAGAGCTGGCGTTGATCTCAGTGATGCCCTGGTTGGTCTTGTCCCCTCTCTCCCACATCCCATAATCCTGTGAGGAGCCAGAGACAGACGTTAATGGTTCCAGAACTAATAAATCACAAATTATGAAAAACGGACGCAGGAATTGAACGTACGGCCACTTTGTAAGCCGCCTCGATGTAGAACATCAGGTTCTGAACAACGTCCACTTCATCCTGTGTGTAGACGATATGGAGACCTGACACACACACACACACACACACACACACACACACACACACACACACACACACACACACACACACACACACACACACACACACACACACACACACACACACACACACACACACACACACACACACACACACACACACACACACACACACACACACACACTAATAGTTAATGCAGTCTCTCTTGTCTACGACCTCGTGGAATGAAGAAACAAATATAAACAACTACAAATACAGATGACTGGTTTATGTTTCTTAGTGTTTAAAATCATCTCCTTTTGTATCATTTTAATTGTCTTTAGAAACTAAATAACGACTAATGAGTCAAATGATAGTAAAACCAAACGAATGACTCTCCAGTGAATTCTACTCTACAAACACCAGACCTGTACTCAGGATGAGCTGCTGCTCCCTCGGACTGCAGAAACGTGTCTCGTGTATATTTACCGGATGCCGTCATCTGAGCGAGGAAGAGCAGGAAGAGCGAGGTGGCGTCCACCTGCAGGTGACCCCACTCGTCGTCTCCGACCACCGGAGCGCAGGTCCTGGTGTTGTACTTGGCGTGGAGCGAGTCCGAGGTGCTCCGGCTGTATTTAAACTTCTCCACCTTATCCAGCTGCAACAGATGACACGCGAGGCGTTAAAAGATGCATGAGCTGGGCTCAGAGCTCCGTCCAGAGAGACAGATAACAGACGTAAAGGTGTGAAAGTACATGGTGTAAGTGTGTGTTACTGTGAGACCACACACCTGCCTCATTATGCCCTGAAGGATTCCTCTCATCAGCTTCACCACACTCTGGAGGAACAGGTCGACAACGTTAAACACATCACACACACACACACACACACTATCACTCACACACACACACACACACACACACTATCACTCTCTCACACACTCCCCCCCACACACACCTGCTCCAGCTCGTAGGCCTTGGCCTTGTCCTCGTCCCGGTCGGCGTTCTTCCTGTAGGCCAGACTGAGGGCCCACACAGACAGGACGCAGTAGACGTTGTCTCTGACCCACGAGTGAGGCTGGTCAGCGCTGCCCGGCAGAAGACCGGTGACCGGGTCCTGTAGGACACATACGGGTCATAGGTCACAGGTCACAGGTCAGCCGTTGACACAGACTAATGAGGCGAGGTGGACGCTGGGATGTTGGAGGTGAAACCAAAGCGACCATTTGGTTGTAATTTAAATAAAACGACCTGGGAATTTATGCTTTTATTTTGAAAAGTATTGTCAAAAATGGGTTTATAAGAATAACATTTGATGTGCAATACATCCCACAACTACATTACCCATAAGCCCCGTTGCTTCCTGCTGTAAAGACAGACAACAATCTTTCAACAGAAGAACATGCAGATGAGGAAATGTGAAACTATGCAGTTTGATGAGGAACTGGAATAGAATGTGTTCTTTGTGTACTGAATATAAAACACTTGTTTCCTCTCTGCTGCTGCAGCTCTTTCCTCCTTGTTTAGGTTATAAATTGTGATTTTATTGAAGATAACTGAAGCACTGTTTCACCATCAGGTCCGGTTTCATCACTGACGGAGAGAAATGTCACAGAAACGTTGCACAAACAACGAGTCGACATGTTGGACCTCCTTCTTCTTCTTCTTCATGGGAAAGTGATGATTCATGTGTTTAGAGGAGCAAGCGTAGCGTTCCTTAACAATACACACATATATATATATATATATATATTATCCTGAGAGGAACAGACGGATAGATTTACTGTGCAGCTCAGCTCTCAGTGAGAACATTACGGTCATTAGTGCGGTGATCCGGTGAGCTGAACACTGGCTGGAAGCCATTTTGGGTCGGATTCAAAAGGTGACCTCACACAAACTTTGTCCTCTTCTTCTTCTATGGAGACGTTTCTTCTAGTTTCTACACAACTAAAGAAATAACAGATGTTTGAATGATGTAGTCAGAGTCCCGCCCTCTAAACCAGCCTCTATTCTATTTAAATATAATACATTTAATATGTTTTCTCTCCTCATGTCTTCAGAGTTTATCTAGTTTTTGCAGCTTGTTGTCCTTCAGTGAACGGAGAGGAAGAGTTGTGTTCTTCTATCTTTGTGAGGACCACATTGGGTCTGATGAGGAGTGTTTTTAGTCCCGTCATCACTTCTTAAAAAAGGCTATTTGAGAGATTTTAGAGTTAAGTTTAGCGTTTAAGGATGTGTGTAAGGATGTGACGATGTTAGATTTCGATTGTGATAAATAATTAAATTAATTTCCAATATCCGCATAATCGTGAATGTGAAAAAGCTGCAGAATTCATCATGTTTTAGTGTCATTTTAAGCATATTTATCATGATAATCACGATTATTTTGGCGAGGATGATCGTGACATGATTAGATAACCTATTAGAGTTATGGTGAGATTATGTTTGTTATGGTTTATGTTCTGTATGTGTGCATTTAAAAAACAATATGTTTTTTAATAAAGCTCAATATAATATATATATATATACAGACTTAAAAGGTAACGTACAATAAATATTAAGAAAGATAAATAAAACTAAATTTAAAGGCCAGACTAAAAATGTAAAGTGCAATGGAGCGTGTGTGTGTGTGTGTGTGTATATGTGTGTGTGTGTGTGTGTGTGTGAGAGAGAGAGACTGATGCATTGCGTAACGTGCACTAACTTCACCTCCTGCATGAACACATCAGAGTGAGTTCTCACCCACCAGACTACCTTAATAGGACTCTTAACATTGAACATTAAACACGTGAAACACTCACTTGGTGCCTCAGGATAGTCTGATGCACCATCCGGGCATAGTTGTCCAACTTAACGCCGGAGTTGCTCCTGCTCCTCATGATTGACAGGTCCAACGGTTGAGCGCACTTTAAGAGGGGGGGGGGGGGGGGTCGAAGTATTCAACAACTTAAACTCGCTAAATCCTCGACGGTGAAGTCATTTTATCGACTAGAAAAGTTGCTGCATGGCTGGATGTCCCGAAAAATGCTGCTCAACGGCGGCGGCAGCAACGACGAGCGAAGGACCCACAGCGAGGGTTGTAACATGAAGCTGCCGTAAAGCTGGTGACAGGAAGCAGGAACAATACAGGAAGTTAAGAGACGCGGCCTTCAGAATAAAGGCGTGTCAGAAATTAAAAAATATAGAATTATTTTTTATACTGATAAAACTGGGGTTTTGCACTGACAGACACTGGACTGCAAGTATTAAGAATAACACTTTTACACGTTAATTTAAATAAATATCTTATTTTTTGTACTTTACTCTCACTGCAGTATTGGATTTCAGTGCTTAGCTGTCATTACATCTTTTATTTTGAATTCTCTAACCGGAAATGGTATTCTTCGTTTTAAATAACTTGACACTAGTGCACCCTTGAATGAGTGCACTGAGTGCATGAAATGTGGTTGGTACAAGTCAGCTGTTTTTGGCGCCCTCTAGCGAAAAGAAAAGTTATATGTATATTTATTTAATTTAATTTAAAATCTATATCTTAATAAATATATCTTATAATATAAAAAATGTATTGAGCAAAATCGTTTGTCTAATCGTTGATGCAAACTCTTTTGAAAAGTTAGCTTGTTAGCTACTTATTGAGAAGAGAAGTGAAAAGACTACAAGAAATCCCAGAATGCTCCTCGCGCTGTGTGCGTTCCACTTTGAAAACGTCCGCGCGCGGAACGTTGGATTCGATGTTGGTGACCGTTAGGACAGTTTAGGACGCAGCTCTCCGTCGTATTCTTTAACAAAAATCGTCGAAATTACCGTGTTTCAAACGAGTTAAACAATACTATGAAGTGTATTTTATTTAACACTGTATACATTACATTTTTATCATCGTTGTTTTCCGTCTAACGTCTCGTGGTGAGGTGAACACCGGCAGTGAACCGACTTTACCGGGGGAATGTTGACGGTGTAACACCACACTTGAGAAGAAGACGCCGCTCAGAAATCTCTTCACTCTAACGTTTTGTTTTTAGCTCCATTCTCCATTTAAACATTCTTTCTATTTTAATACATCGTAAATGAGTCACAGGGGAGACCGTGATGATGACGACAGCTGCGGTAATAACCGGAAGGTCGCGTATGTCTACAGCCCGGAGTACATCGAGCATTGCGACAGTTTATCCAAAGTGCCAAACCGGGTGAGTTGGACCGAACGTTAACGAGCAACCGTTGTATTCACGTCGCGAGCAACCGTTGTACTCACGAGCAACCGTCAACCGTTGTACTCACGAGCAACCGTCAACCGTTGTACTCACGAGCAACCGTTGTACTCACGAACAACCGTCAACCGTTGTACTCACGAGCAACCGTCAACCGTTGTACTCACGAACAACCGTTGTGCTCACGAGCAACCGTCAACCGTTGTGCTCACGAGCAACCGTCAACCGTTGTACTCACGAGCAGCCGTTGTGCTCACGAGCAACCGTTGTGCTCACAAGCAACCGTTGTACTCACGAGCAACCGTCAAACGTTGTGCTCACGAGTGACAGCTGTACTCACAAGCAACCGTCAACCGCTGTACTCACGAGCAACTGCTGTACTCATGAACAACCGTCAACCGTTGTACTCATGAGGAACCATTGTACTCACGAGCAACCGTCAACCGTTGTACTCAACGAGCAAACGTACTCAACGAGCAACCGGTTGTACTCACGAGCAAGCGGTTGTACTCACGAGCAACCGGTGTACTCACGAGCTCTGCTTTGTTGTCGTCATCGTCCAGACCTTGTAGTAATTGTTGTTTATTATTTCCTGTTCTCTTCCAGGCGAGTATGGTCCACTCACTGATAGAAGCCTACGGACTCCTGAAGCACGTGAGGTGAGTGACGGCTGATGACAGTTTTCTAACATAAACAGAGTTCGCACGACGATTAAAACTAATTTACGTTGGAGATAAACAGCTAAACATTCATAGGAAGATGTCAAATATAACTTCCTGCTTGCACAGTTCGAGCTCTGGTTCACCTGAATGATGCAGATCCATCTTATTTTGGAGGGAAGTGTTGCATATGTTTTTGCAGAAACCTGTATGTTTTATTGTCTTCTCTCCAGCACCATTAAACCTCAGGTGGCCTCCATAGAGGACATGGCCAAGTTCCACACGGACTCCTACCTGGAGCATCTCCACAAGATCAGCCAGGAGGGAGACAACGACGACCCGCAGTCGGTCGACTACGGCCTGGGTGAGGAAAGCAAAGACCTCACCATTACAGCGTTATTTAAAACAGAGTAAAGTGGAAGCAAGTGTTGGTGCAGTACTATGTTATCGACAGCAGGGGGCACAAGAACACAAGATTCAAGCAGAGAGCTCCTTATCTGAGCTAAACCGTCAAAGACATCCCTCCATGGTTGTTGTTCTTGGATGAGCCTCCTCTACGTCCGTCCTTCTCCGAATGTTTACATTTCTAACTTTAGACCGATCCTCAAGTTCAACCCTCCTTGTTTTCGTTTCCTTGACTCGTTCCCTCCTTTCATCTCCCCCCCTCATCCATCAGTGCTCTTCTCCGTGTCCTCGACTCGTCGCTTCCTCTCCCGGGTTCATCAGCAAACTGCTCCACCTTTTCCTGGATTGAGACGCTTTCTCTCTCTGCCGTCGGTCTCCTTCACCTCTTTAGTCTATTGTTACGTCAGACTTTGTTGATTTCCTTCGATTGAGTCCTTTCATCTCCCTCACTTCTGTCTCCTTTCCTTCCTCCTATTCTTTTCTTCATTTATTTACAGCCCATCAGTTTCATTTAACCTCTTTTATGAGGACATGATTGAGCCTTGAGTAGTGCTGCCTGTGCAGAAAAAACTTTAAATCAAAGTTAAAAATGTCTATTTCTGTTCAAGAAACACTCAAATGTATTTGTGAATGACATTGTGGGCTCTATATATATATATATATATATATATATTTTAATATATTTCTACCTGCCCCTTCCCCCCTCCAGGTTACGACTGTCCAGTGGTGGAGGGGATATACGACTATGCGGCAGCAGTAGGGGGCGCTACGCTGACAGCAGCCCAGTGTCTGGTGGACCAGAAGTGTGAGGTGGCCATCAACTGGGCGGGGGGGGTGGCACCACGCCAAGAAGTAAGCCCACCTGTGGATCCCACTCACCTGTAGCCGTCCTCGTCAGTTCCACCGATGGGCCTGAGGGGGGCGCTCCAGGTAAAAGGTCACACTTTTTAAAAACACACAGCTGTTTTATTTGTTCTCGTGTCACAGGGACGAGGCTTCGGGTTTCTGTTACGTGAACGACGCCGTGTTGGGAATCCTCAAGCTGAGGGAGAAGTACGAGAGGGTCCTCTACGTGGACGTGGACCTGCATCACGGAGATGGTACGAACAGAAAGATCAAACAAGTAGAAAAAAGATAGAGTAGAACTCAAGCTGTGGTGTTTGTTATCAGGCTGAAAAACCTCAAATAGATCCCTCCAGCATTTGTAAGTGTAGGTGCACAGGTTTAAAAACATCATCGTCGCTTTTTGTTTTTTATTTTTATTTGTTGATTTTACAAATTATTTTACAAAATTATTTATTTTACAAAATTATTTATTTTACAAAATTATTTATTTTATAAAATTATTATTTTATTATTTTATCCACTGTCTCACTGAGCTTTCTGTTGTTTTTATTTTATTTTATTCGTCTGTCAAAGCAACCCTGTTTTTAAAGGTGCTTTATTAATAAAGTTATTATTATTATCATCATAAAGCACCTAAATATATATTTTTTGTTGCTATCTCTTTCTCCTCGTCTCACTTCAGGTGTGGAAGATGCCTTCAGCTTCACATCCAAAGTCATGACCGTCTCCCTCCACAAGTTCTCTCCTGGATTCTTCCCAGGTCTGTCCTTACAGATGTTTAATATATATATTTTAATATGATAACCTGCGCTGTGAGACAGTGTACAGTAAGACAAGTGTGTGTGTGTGTGTGTGTGTGTGTGTGTGTGTGTGTGTGTGTGTGTTTAGGTACGGGGGACCTGTGTGACACGGGGCTGGGTAAAGGCCGCTGGTACGCCGTCAACGTCCCGCTGGAGGACGGCATCAAGGATGACCGATACTACCAGATCTTTACAAGGTACACACACACACACGCAGAGTAACTCTCCTGAGGGCCCTCAGGCTCCTGATTGGCCCCCAGCCTGCATCAATATGTTTACGTCTGTCTCGTTTTTGTTGTGCAGCGTGATGCAGGAAGTGCGAGCGCAGTTCAACCCGGAGGCGATGGTCATGCAGCTGGGT
Source organism: Leptoclinus maculatus (assembly GCA_032191485.1). Taxonomy (NCBI): domain Eukaryota; kingdom Metazoa; phylum Chordata; class Actinopteri; order Perciformes; family Stichaeidae; genus Leptoclinus; species Leptoclinus maculatus. Next base: position 51,988 of record JAVDOI010000096.1, on the reverse strand, counting down.
GCAGACACCATGGCGGGTGACCCCATGTGCTCCTTCAACATGACCCCGGTGGGGGTGGGCAAGTGTCTGCAGCACGTCTTGGAGTGGCAGCTACCTACACTGCTGCTGGGAGGAGGTACGCTGGTTGTGTGTTTGTTATCTCTGTCTATGTGTTGGTGCGTATGAATCATGTGTGTTTGTGTCCCCCCGTATATGAGCGTGTACTATTAAAGTACTCCTAATGGAAGGTGGATACTGTCATATATCCCTTGTGTGTGTTTATGTTTGCTTTGAATCTCAGTGATTCACTCATTTGTGTACAAGTACACACACACACACCATGCTCTGTTCCAGACCCCTCAGCCCTCGGCCAGATGATAGCTACTACTTATACGACACAATGAAGCCATTTTACTCAACTACAATCCCACCTCTCTTCCTTTCTCTCCCTCCCTCTCTGTCCTACATACTTTCTCTCTCAGTTATATCCTCCTCTCCTTCTTGGTTCTTTCTCTTGATTTCACTCGAGTCCATCCTCTTCACTTCTTCTCAGAGAGAGAGACGGAGAGATTATCTTGACCTACTGTTCATGTATCCTTCTAATTGACTGTTAATTGAAATAAAACGAGTCCACACAGATGAATTTAAGACTTTTGTTTGCCTCACTTTCAACAAGTTTAGATCTCCTCAGCGTCTGACAGACATGCTTCATGTGACCACATGCAGATGTTTCCTCTTCATATCTGTCTGTTTCTCCTCTTCCTTGACCAGGAGGTTATAACCTGGCGAACACGGCTCGTTGTTGGACCTACCTGACGGCGGCGGTGCTCGGAAAGACTCTCTCCTCTGAGATACCGGACCACGAGGTACGACCTGTCTGTCTGTCCGTCTGTCGCTCTCTCTCTGTCTCTCTCTCTCTCTCTCTCTCTCTCTCTCTCGCTCTCTCTCTCTCTCTCTCTCTCTGTCTCTCTCTCTGTCTCTCTCTCTCTGTCTCTCTCTCTCTCTCTCTCTCTCTGTCTCTCTCTCTCTGGGCCACAGTCACGCACATTCACATATTCCCACATGAACACAAACGCGCTCATTCATTGTACTGTCACACCAAAAACCCCACAAACACACCCCCTTGTGTTCACTGTCTGCTGAGTCACTCCATCTAATCAAAGATGGCCGACTGCTTCTCAATAAAGGGGTTTGTCTGCAGGTGACTCAGACTGTGTGTGTGTGTGTGTGTGTGTGTGTGTGTGTGTGTGTGTGTGTGTGTGTGTGTGTGTGTGTGTGTGAGAAACTAGTGTTGACAGTTCCTCTCTGTCTGCCTCATCTAACACAGGCTCCTCTCTCTCCATCTTATTTATATAATTATTATTAAAGGATAAATCTAAGCTTTAATGAGTTACTGATATTCCGTTCCATGTATTAAAGAAAGAATGCCTGGGTTACTTCCCTTCATGTGGGTACTTACTTTAGTTCTCTTTGTTGTTGTTATGAATGAGGCAGGTTAGTTGGTTTTGAGTTCGTTGATTTCACCGTCGCCATCTTGGATTACGGCCGTATACGTCTCTGGTAGAGACCTGTCAATCACTTGTAGCCCCGCCCCTAAAGCATCCCCTGCTTTATGGTCTGTTTGACTCTAAATGGACCATCATTTACTAAATGAACATCATGCTGTATTGAAGAAGACTTGAAACTAGAGATTGAGACCATAAACTCATGTTTACAATGTTTACTGAGGTAATAAATCAAGAGAGAAGTAGAGTCATTTTCTCATAGACTTCTATACAACCAGAGGAGTCGCCCCCTGGTGGACACTAGAGAGAATGCAAGTAGAGTATAACTCGATAATCATCAATGTTCTGATTTACTCCAGCAAGTATACAATGAAGTCTGGTTTCCAAATAAACCAAACAGTCATTCATTTGATGTTCTAGTTCTATGATGTTATTAAGACGTTTCCTGTAGGCCTCAAGTAACAGCATTATGAAACGCAGCGCTAAGCAGACCTTTAGTTATTGCAACAGTCTGCTTTCTGTGAACCATTAACATTTAAAGTGGAACTTAATCTGGTTATTCGCCTTAATCAGGTCACGGTGTGGATGTAAACAAATTAACCTACTGAGAAGTGAGTGGAAACACTTTGCCTCCGCGAGGGAGGAAAAACATGGCGGTGATTTAATAGAAGGGACGTGTGTGATCACGAATGTTGTCATTATGCTAACTGCTAAATCAAATAGACTCTCCAAATATCAGAAGACCCATCTGCCTCTCTTGCTCCTATACACACACTCGCTCACACACAAAGAGTCTCTTTCTCCAGCCACTGATTTCTGGACCTTGTCTTGGTCAAATGTAATGAATAGCTGTGTGTGTGTGTGTGTGTGTGTGTGTGTGTGTGTGTGTGTGTGTGTTCTGACTGTGATGAAGGTACCTCTTGTTTCTCCTTGTCAGCGTCCAATGGCCCTAAATAGCCTTTGACCTCATTAAGAAGCACTCACTGAAAACAAAGCAACTATCAGTGCGGGCAGCTGCCACAGACGATGGAGACGAGGACACACACACACTCTCACACACACACTCACACACACACATACTCTCACTCACTCACACACACACACACACACACACACACACACACACACGCACATTTTCTTTGAAGAAACAAACAATCTAATAGCTTTTCCAAACTTGAATGTTGCTTATTGGCTTTTAAATTCAGTAGTTAATCTATTTTGAAGTTGAAGTACTGCCCAAGTTAACACAGGTGTGTGTGTGTGTGTGTGTGTGTGTGTGTGGGGGTGTGTGTTCGTGGCCCAGTCTGTGCCCGTTGTGCTCGATAAGAGGGGCATTTATCCATGATGACCAAGCAAAGCTGAAGTTCCAGCGACACGGGGAACAAAAACTACCTTTGTACCCTTTTCTGTGTGTGTGTGTGTGTGTGTGTGTGTGTGTGTGTGTGTGTGTGCGCGTCCACCCTTCTGCTCTACTGTAGACTAAACCACATGAATGCACACATTCATTACAGTCGGATAATGAACTAGTCTGTTTTATAGCAGGTTTTTTTTGTGTTTCTTTGTATGATAAATTGCCGCCAATGTGGAGAAAATAACTGATACTCAAATGGGAAACCTTCCGTTAGGAAGTCACACCGAGTAGAAGTTAAATAAATGCTTTCATGTTTCCACTGTGCTGCTGCCATAGACTGCATATAAAGAAGTGGACATACTGGTTTAAGAGAGTTTAGTACTGGTTTGAGAGTTTAGTACTGGTTTAAGAGAGTTTAGTACTGGTTTAAGAGAGTTTAGTACTGGTTTGAGAGAGTTTAGTACTGGTTTAAGAGAGTTTAGTACTGGTTAAAGAGAGTTTAGTACTGGTTTAAAATACTTTAGTACAGGTTTAAGAGAGTTTAGTACTGGTTGAAGAGAGTTTTAAAGAGAGTTTAGTAATGGTTGAAGAGAGTTTAGTACTGGTTTAAGAGAGTTTAGTACTGGTTAAAGAGAGTTTAGTACTGGTTAAAGAGAGTTTAGTACTGGTTAAAGAGAGTTTAGTACTGGTTAAAGAGAGTTTAGGACTGGTTTAAGAGAGTTTAGTACTAGTTAAAGAGGGTTTAGTACTGGTTTAAGAGAGTACTGGTTTAAGAGAGTTTAGTACTGGTTTAAGAGAGTTTAGTACTGGTTAAAGAGAGTTTAGTACTGGTTTAAGAGAGTACTGGTTTAAGAGAGTTTAGTACTGGTTTAAGAGAGTTTAGTACTGGTTTAAGACCGTCTACTACTGAAAATCCACTAAAAGGGTTAAAGTTCGAAGACGAAAACACGGACAACTCCCTGACCGGACAACACTGTGTTAGCGACCTGTCAATCACAGTAAGCCCCGCCCTAAAGCATCCCCTTCTTTATGGTCTGTTTGACTCTAAATGGACCATAATGTACTAAATGAGCATCATGCTGTATTGAAGAAGACTTGAAACTAGAGATTGAGACCATAAACTCATGTTTACAATGTTTACTGAGGTAATAAATCAAGAGAGAAGTAGAGTCATTTTCTCATAGACTTCTATACAACCAGAGGAGTCGCCCCCTGGTGGACACTAGAGAGAATGCAGCTTTAACACATGAAGCATTGGCTTTTAGTTTCAAGCATCGAAAAACAGCCACTTTAATTTGTTTTATCTACTCAAATCTCACGGAAATCAGTCCAAAAGTATTTATGTTGGTTTGATTTTTGTTGGTTTGGGCTTATTTTTAATGGAATCAACTTTATCTGTTTTTTCCCAGTACCCGAGAGGGCGAATGTTCAGTCTGTCGTGCATAAACCACTGGACTAAACGGTTAAAAATAGTAGTCTAAGAAACACAAACATCAGTCACGGTTGGCCGGTCACATCAACAATAGTGCTGCAATATTCTCTGATTACCAGTCAAAATATTACACACAATGACCCCGCTGCTATCACACTTATTATACTCCAATATCTTATGAAAACACAAGTAAAAGTGCCTTTTGTAGTTTGAACCGGGACTCGAGCCGCCGGGTCGAAAAGTCATTAACCCTCCCTGTTGACTTGTATTGTCCGATAGCGGTTAGCTGATCCACATTGACCCCCCATTGTGTGACAGTGCTGGAGCCAATCTGCGTGTGAATCGAAGGGCAACAATACGGGTCAGAGGTCTGTTAACGTCTCTGATTGGACGGCCATGGGGAGTGTTTTCAAGAACGTGTCCTCACTTGTTTTTACTTCTTCAAGGAGATTTATTTGTAACGTCTGATGTCCACATGCTGTGTAAATTCAATGTCGTAGCAGCTGATAGCAGAGTTTCTGGACTCTACGGCTGTCCAGATGTCCTCACTACGAGGGAGGCCCCCCGAAACACGGCTCTAAATCAGTCAAACCCGGAGTATTGATCAGGTCCGGAGTTAACGGTTCTGCTATCGGCGTTTTGAAAAGTTACAGAGTGAGATGTCCTCGTCTCAAACGTCCTCTCTCTGTCTCTCCGGTAGAAGCTGAGAACTCTGGTTGTCTCAAACACAATAAAACCCTCACAAGTAAGAGAGGAAACATCTGGCCGACAAGCAGAACATCAATCTGCACAAATGCTCAGTTTTCTACTGTTTGTTTTGTACAGTTTGATAATAAGAACATGCTAATCAATGAAAGCTAATCACTATCCAGGCACTACGTACCATCATGCATTGCGCTGAAGAAAGAAACTGGCAGATGGACGAGAGAAGAGAGAATAGTGTGATTTATTAAGTACTTTTTATTTATTTGTTAAACTGGGAGGATACGCTTATTGAACCTCCACATCGTCAACGCATACTGCTTTACTCCTTACGTTCTTACCTTTCACAATAAAAGCCCCACACATCACTGTTTACCAGGGGAACTTAAATCAACAAAAAAAGCCGCCATTGCTATGGAAAGTTTTAATTGCGTTATACCCAGAACCATCTGTGAAAGGCTCCGCCTCCGTTAGTCATAGATAGATATTAAAGAACTGCTGGGAACAAACTGGTCAACCTGCAGTGTCTGAGTTCAGTTCCTCTCGTCTCCAGTGAGAGAAACTAAGGTAAATACGAATGAGTGTCACAGGAAGGGAGGACGTCTCTGCTCCCAGATTGGCAGAAGGGGAGGGGAAGCGTCCCGCCTCTTTACTTCCTCTTTTCCTGTCTGCAGCCACTTCCTGTCCCGCCCCTCGCTGCCGTCGGGGATGTGTCGGCTCCCAGAGTCACAGGCTCAATCACCGGAAACGTCACCGGAGGAGTGTGTGTGTGTGTGTGTGTGTGTGTGTGTGTGTGTTGAGACCGAGGGGAATTTGTCTGTCTACAAAATGACATTGAAAAATGTGGCGTGAAACATCTGATCATTCGTCTTCCATTACTCCAACGTGTTGCTCCTGTGGATCATTTGTCTGATGGTGGGGAAAGTGTCTGTTGGTTTGTACCAACAATGAGCTGAAAGAGTTTGTTTCCTGTCTGGTTTCCTCTTTAGAGAGTCACGTCTGTGTGATATCTTGTCTTTTTAATGTCTGTTCGTGTTTCACGGACCAGCTTGATCCCAGAAGATGGGATCATTAGTCACTTCATCTTCAGTTTCTGGTCTACCGCCGCCCAGATCGGTTAGTTTGTTTGAGTTATTGTGTGAATTTGGAGAATCCAAACTATCTCCGGTCTGCTTCTCCAGACTGGCAGCATGCCGACCGCCATCTTCTGCTCAAAATCAAGGCAAAATATTGATGCACCGTCTTCTGCTGCCAGGTTTTCTCTATCGGTTTCAAAATGTAAAGAATGTTGACGGAGCAGCCGACTCCTTTAGATTAAGCAGACCTGCAGCTTCACCTTTCTGCTCTGAGGGAAGAATTAGCTGATAAAAACTGACATTATTCAAAGTTTAAACAGCTGAGCAGTGAACTCATTTTGGCTTGAGTCTCATCTCCCAGGCTTCCTTCTAGCTTTCCTGATTATTCCCCAAAACACACAGTGTTTGTTGCCTTAAAAGGAAAACTGACAGACGAGTCTATAAAAGACGGATTGACGAAGAGGTAGAGGAGGATGGGAGAGAGTCCAGAGAGGGGGGGGGGGGGGGGGGTGTACGTGTGTTATGTGACTGTGATTCGGGCATCGAGCCGCTTTTCTTTCCTTGTTGAAAACATTTATTAGATAGCAGACACAGAGTCCATTTGTTTTTCTGAGACGTTTTCCCCTCCGCTGTGCCGCTCGGCATCCTTCGTAGCTGGAGGTCCTGCTGATCGCTGTGAAAACAAACACACACACACACACACACACACACACTGCTGTCAACAGATGGGCTCATGCACACGAACACACACACGTTCATGTTCTGTCTTTCTACTCACACATGAACTTTCATAGAAACACTAATAAATACACATGTACTTTACAAGTATACAGATGTATATTATGGATATACTACAACTGTTATTACTATGTATTTAATTACACTATTCATGTTCTATTCATGTAATACTTTTAATACTATCACTGCTACAACTGTGATCACAACTTCTGCTACTATAACTACTATAAAAACTACAGTTTCTTAACTCTTAACTTCCATACAAGTACTATTACAGCTTTATTACTACTGCTGCTTTAACTAGTACTGATGACACTTCTGCCGTTCCTTTAATGTGGATGGTCCATTTAGAGTCAAACAGACCATAAAGCAGGGGATGCTTTAGGGCGGGGCTACACGGTGATTGACGGGTCTCTACCAGAGACGTATACGTCGTCTCTACGTCACTCCTCCTCAGTCCAAATATGATGACTTCCGCTCACTGGTTGCAAAAAAACAAGATGGCGACGGCCAAAATGCCGGACTCGAGGCTTCAAAACGTCAGTCCACAAACCAATGTGTGACCACGTCCACTTCTTACATTCAGTCTGTGCTTTTAATGCAAACGAGGTACATTCCCAGAAGCGATAAATGTCGACAGGATGTTGTGGACGAGCATTCGTTTTACGGCGTTTCGTCTGACTCGTATATTCAGCTGTATTCATCAGTATATACGGCAGAAGAAATGCAGCAGAGAGAAGCCGAGGCATTAGTCGTGCACGAGGATATGGCCTGGCGGAGACCCTGAGCGTCGGACGCTCGCGCGCAATGCATCCTGGTACATGTAGGCACAGCCCCACAAGCAGGAGGACACGGCTTTTTCTGGTCAGTTCATTGAGAAATGTAGACATAAATGTGCAGCCGCAGTAAAGATCTTTCGTGACGGTAGTAAAAATGTATGTATATATATATATATATATATACATACATTTAGATCCAGACGCACCGTGTACTCTGCATCAAGGCCGGTGTTTCTCATCCAAACAGTGAGTGATGGCCAGAGGGTCGGTGTTAATGTCGGCGGTGAATAACCGGAGACCTTCCACTATTTATCTCCCCGTTAGTCTCCGCCAGAGACACTGGAGCCAGTCAGCTGGTACTTTTTCTGTCTCTTGACCTTGTTCATGCCTCACTGGATCGCTAAACTCACTGATTTTATTCAGCATCGCTCTTCTTCTTTTCCTCTCATTCTACTGCGTCATGTAGTCTAAAAAGTATCACGAATATTATAGAAAGATCTCTTTGGAGTGTCTGCACCTCTCTTTCTCCCCATGGTCATCCAAGCCAAACAAGCAAGCAGCAGGACACTGTGTGTGTGTGTGTGTGTGTGTGTGTGTGTGTGTGTGTGTGTGTGTGTGTGTGTGTGTGTGTGTGTTGCTGGACAGCAGGAGACAGAGCACTGGGTTCATGGGAAATACATTGCGGGCGTGCATGTGTGTGTTAAGTAACCACTCTCATGTTGAGCTCCGCTGAGACCGGAGGTAAGACACAGAAACTCATCGGAGCTAATTGGAAGCAGACACACACACACACACACACACACACATTTAAAGACACCATGGATATTTGCTTGTAGGCATGTACTCACGCAAGCAAATATCAGCAGACTTTCACACAAACACACACTCTTACCTTCATCTACACACACACTAGCATGCATTCCCTCCCTCTGACTCACACACACACACACACACACACACACACACAGGGCTATTAAACAAAGACAGAGTTGTCTTTGTCTTTCAAGTACACCAAAGTATACTCCTACTGCATGTTGGCTCAGCTCTGTGTGTATGCGTGTGTGTGTGCGTGCGTGCGTGTGTGTGCGTGTGTGTGTGTGTATGCGTGTGTGTGTGTGTGTGTGTGTGTGTGTGTGTGTGTGTGTGTTTGTTGCCAATACAGACTTTTCTGAAGTCTTCTCTAATGACATACATCTAATCCACTAAAGGGGTTCAATCCAAAACCAGATATTCCCCGTCTTAAAATGTGGGCATTAGCGCATCATTACGGGATGTTTGCAGACTCACTCTGCCAACTTAAAGGAGCAGTGTCACATTATTTTGGGATGTTTGCCATCTTTAGATCTGATCAGAAACTTAAATTAAAGGTTCATCAATTTTGCCCTACATTCTCTAGTTCCAGCCTTCTTAGAATCTTTCATGCTCCACTTTTGCCTTTAACTTCAGACCAGATGATTCCAAACTTTATTTGAGAGACAAACGTCCGTATATTTTGAGTTTGTCTGGAGGAATATGGGTCTTATTGCTCGTCTCGGCGTGTTTCTGCTGAGTCCTCAGAGTCCGAGGCTTTCACAACAGCCGCTTGCGGACGGACTGACGCACTTGTGGTCGGACTTGGCCTCCGAGTTTGTTTTGCTCTCATGGCACTGAGTCACGGCCCGAACAAATTCCCTGGAAATATGTTTTTCTAAACCGACATGCTCGGGTTTTAACTTCTGCTTGAACCCACTCTCTGGGTTTCCACCTGTTTTAGTTTTTTTTTTTACTCGTACACATTGGCTGGTTTTGTTTCATGGAATCGGTCCGACTCTGCGTGAAATGCCAGGAGCCTTTGGTATGTGCTGAAATCATCTCAGGCCTCCTTCTTCTTCTTGTTGCTGAGGCCCAGGCGGTCCAGTGGAGGTTTTGACTGATTTGTGGTTTCTGCTTTTCATTTTATTTCTGTACGTGAACCAGACGAGACCGTCTCGTACATTTGTTTGTGTTAATGCGACTCCTAGACGTCAGAAGATATGAGGAACATGTGTCCGTCTGAAAGCTCTGATGTGTTCAGTAGCGACACCAGCGGCCTGGCTCTAGGGACGGGAATGCCGGTCGGTTTCGCCGCTTTAACACAGACTGACATATCTCGCATCTCGGCCACGAAATCTGATGGATGGATCCAAATGACTTCGGTGAAGCCTTGACTTTTCCTCTCACGCCACCATGAGGTTCACATTTGTGGTTTTTGAGGAGAGTTATCTCGACAACTATCGGACGGATCGCAGTGACATTTGTCATAGACTTCAGGATCAACTGCCATCATCAGATCTATATCGTAGTGACCAAATACCTGCAAAACTAATGACTTTCCCGTCAGCCTCGGCTGCAATAAGTCTAAGAATGCTAACACGCTAAACTAAAAACATTACACCAACGTCTAGAAGGGGAGAAAACTGTAACTTTTGCTCCTACATTTCAGGGTCACTTCTGTATTTTCCTAAGTGATGAAACTTTTGAACTTGGTCCAAAACACCTCGCCGTCAATGTACGTCCAACTAAAAGTGCTATTTTCTTTCCACTGAGGCTCAGATTGTTATCAAGTGTCGGACTATATTATGGAATGAACCTCTACGGAGACATGAAGTGTTTTTATTTAACTTCCACTTGGTCCGGTCTGTTCATTCACTCGGAGGACTCTCGTGGCTTCATCCACATTGTAGAAATCAGCTCAGCCATGGTATTCAAAATATATAATATAACAATCTGAGCTTGTGAGCGGCACAAGCACTTTTAGTGGAGAGGAGTCACAAAAACATGTGAATTAGGTTGAAGAATACCAAAGTTACCCTTTAATACTTCAGTTACTTTGAATTGATTCATTTAACCCACAATACACAGGATCAAATCTATAAAAATAAATTCAAAACAGTTGACAGCATCAGGTTTGTTCCTCTGAAAGCCTGTGTAAATATTCCTCACCGGTCAAGTTTCACAATCCAACTCTTCAAAGTCCAAACGGAGCCTGAATCTTTGCAGGAAAGCAGCTGCATTCTGTAAAGAACGAGTCAAAGAGGAGAGAGCGTACTTTGGTGCTCGGCTGCAGATGTCAGGGATGAAAGTAGGACTCAAATAACAGAAAAGAGACATTTTACAAATCCATAAATCCAGGAGTTGTCGTAATGATCGCTGTGATGTGATGTCTAGTTTTTCACAGAGTACGGACCCGACTACTCGCTGGAGATCAGCCCAAGCTGTCGACCAGACCGCAACGACACCAAACACCTGGACCAGGTCATCAGCACCATCAAAGGTGTGTGTGTGTGTGTGTGGATGCACAGGTGTGTCTGTTTGTGTGGGTGTGGAGGGTAAACAGGTGTGTGTGTGTGTGTGACACCCTGAACCCTGGCTCACCTGCAGCCCTTTTGTCTCTGCGTGGCTCTTTTTATGTGTGGTTTCATGTGTCTGTTCTTGTTTCTATACGTCTCTGTGTGGGATGAAAGTATGACTTGTTCTTCTTCTTCTCTTTTTTCTTCTTCCTCCCTGTGGCTCTTAACATCCTTTTGTGTGTGTGTGTGTGTGTGTGTGTGTGTGAGAATACACGGCTGCTCTTTCACCCCCAACCTCAATCAGAGGCTTCATACATGTGGTGTTTTACCCTTTTCGCATCTTTCTCTTTCTATACATTCCTTTAGATTTGTGTGTGTATATGATTCTGTGCTTGTAGCCGTGTGGTTAAGCCCCAAAAGCCGGGCCTTTTAGTCTCGGCGCTGACAGCCCACAGCGCCCAGGAGAGCTCCTCCGTCGGGGTGAAACCCGGGCGAATAGTTGAGCGGCGGGAGCATTATTGTAAGGAGGGCGAGGTCGGGAACAAGCGAGGGGAGCGCGTCTACGAGTCGGGTTCGTTTTCCGAGTGTCGCGCTGCGTGCAGCCGCCAAGCCGGCTTCTTGAGGTCTGAACTTGATCTTTTTCGTGTGTGGAAGATCCGGTTTGTGGAAGTGTTAACCGCAGACAAACGGGAGATCCTCCTCACTTTCACTTCTTTGGTGAAATGTAATGTTTGACACAGCAGCGATCCATAAGATCCTGGTCACAACACCATGTTTCATGTTGAAGAATGTCAGATCTATTCCTCATCTTATTCCTTCTCAAATCTCCTTAAAATAACTGTCAAAATTGTATTATCTTGAGATCCCAAACTCAAGGGTTCAGTTCAAGACTATCGAGATCTTGAAAGCTGAACTCCGTTGTGATCAAATCAACCAAACCCACATGTTTAAGTTCTCCATAATTATCCCGTGATCTCAAGAAATCAGCCTTTTGTTTCTCGATGACTTGACAGATTCACCCCGTTATCGCACGAAAACCAGCTTTGATGATAAACTTGTGATCTCTAGATGAACAAACAGTTGCAAGCGCGGTCGTTGTTGTCTCCCGTGTGATCGAGCTAGTTCTTGACGAGCATCAAACGAAGCGCAAAAGTTGCTTTCAGCTCCATCTATCCTAAATGTAAAGCATTGTTTTTAGGTCTCTAGTCAGCTTTTTCATCCGGGGAATTGTGACTCAACAACTTTTAGTTTTCAGCAACATCCTGCTTGTGTAGTAATTGTTAAATCATTTTAGGGCTGCAAGGAGAAAAATGGTTATCCAGCACACAAAAGGAAATGTAGCTAATAATAATAATAATAATACATTTAGCCTGTTTATAGATCTCGTGCATCAGTGTGGTCTTAATCATTTATAACTTTCCCTCCAATGTGTTGACCGGCTGCTCTAAACAGAGCCTGCAGTTTAAAATGATCAAAGATGTCCCGCTACACAGAAACAAATATAAGTGATCACAGAGTTTGAAAAACTATTTTTTTTTTCCAGCGGAAAACTTCTGCTCAGTGAGAACAGAAAGCCAAAACAGAGGGAGGAAAAACAAAAGTGTTCTCAAATGTTACCCGCATTAGAGCGGACATGGTATCAATTAGCAGCTGAAAAAACCCCATACATTTAAACCCGGTTTATCCAGAACAGCATTAAACCCTCTGAGAGGCTCCAGGTCACATCAAATCAGGGGGACGGGAGTTCATCTGCCGATGTTCGGTTGGTGCGTTGGCTCGCATTAAATCATCACAACCAGACGGGGCCCAGAGTAATCGCTGGTTCGCAGTCATACGGCTTTTATTAGGGGCGACGTGAGGGGATCGAGGCGGATGGAGGGAATAAAAAAAGAGGGGAAGAAATGAAACGCAGACGAGCCAAAGACGGAGAGAAACTGGCTGCCTCTTTCGGTCGGATCGCTGGTGCTCTGATTCCACCTGGAGTGTGTAAATTAACTGAATTTATTAGCTAAGATGCATTGATTTCACCTCTTTTATTGGCCTTCCCTTCCATCCACTTCTTCCAACCTGTCACATCTGTTTTATGTCCTCTCTCCTTCTTTTCTTTCATGTCTTTCTGTCTCTTCTACTCACAAAGTGAGTGATGTCACCGCACAACAAGCAAGACACCGAAACCACCGAAGAAGTGACGGCTTTATAACTTTAAATATCGGAATATTTTTTGGTCTCTGTCTCTGATTTAAAAGAAAGACCCACATGTCTGCCGACTTAACAAATTCACACGAATAAGAATAGGCCGTAACACACACACACACACACACACACACACATGACATCATCGGGGTGGATCAGTGTTTCTCTGGTCTGGAAGTACTGTGCAGCTTATAAACATTGGTTTCCCTGAGAAACTGTGCAGTGTGAGTTAGTATTTGTGTTTTGTTCTGTCTGCTGGCACGAACGGACCGTAAAGATTTCAATCTTAAAGTGGTAATCTCCAAAGTCCTGTCCCAAACCCATATGTTTAACTAACAATGTGCACATGCATCGTGCACAATATGAGCTCACTGCACAGTGTTTTTGGCGGTGTGTATGAAAATAATCGCCGATACTATTTGTAGCACATAATCTATTTTATCTTATTAGCTACAGTAGATTGCAGACCCCACACGAGGAAAAGTGTAGAAATATTTTTAGTTTTTATGAAACGGTGGCGGGACAGATTCGACCGTGGCGGGCAGCCCCGTTCATTTTTTACTTATTGTTTACTCAAATTCAAAAGACCTTTTAGGCTCCGCTCTATACTCCACGGATGGCGTGCGAGCTCCGAGCGTGAACGAAGGCGTTTACGCTCTTTGCGCTGTTCGTTGCATTATTGTCCCAGAAACGCCAGAGCGTGTAAAAACAAAATGAAACCGTCACAAATCAAAAAGACAAGAGCGTAACCGGCAAAACACCATAAACCAACGTCCACAAGGTCGAGGAGGGATTGTATACTTCACTGTGAACTCGTATCACATATTCATGGACTACTTTATTGCCTTTATCAAAGCCCTGTAAAGAAACAAGTCAAGTATTACATGAAAACGAAGGTTGAACGTCCTGTAAACAATTTGATTTAGCTGCAAAATATTCACTCAAATGTAGATTTTTAAGACCTCCTGTTACTACTGCATCTAAAAACGAATTGGCCGTCTTTGTTTAATCCCTAGATATGTAAATAGTGCTTAAATCAGTGAAGCATTTGTGCTAACATTAGTACATTAGCATATTAACGTTAGCATCAGATTTAGCTCTACATCATCAGCCTCCACCGTACTTTGAGCTGAATGCTAACGTTAGCGCTCTTAATGTCCGTCTTCTCTTTTACTTTCTATTTATTCCCGTAAAGCACTTTGTTACCTCAGTTTTGAAAAGTGCAGCATTAATTTGAGTATTTCCATGTCCTGCTACACGGGAAAACATTTATTTGATATCTTTAGGCACTAGTTACGTTACAAACTCAACAAATACACTTTGTATTATTATGGATAAAGATGCTAACACGTCTTCAAACAGCCTTTAACTACCAAGTCAGTTATTGTTCCAGAGATAATTAAAACCAACATGCTTCTCTCACAGACATCATAAACCAATATAAACTGAATACTGATAGAATAAACAAATGATAAACAGTGTGACGTTAGCGTTAAAATATAAGTCTGCACGTGTTTTTCTACTTTCGCTCTCTGTCTTTCTTATTGTTTCTCTCGCGTGCGTTCTCACTGACGCTTGTTAAGCGGGCGTGTCAATTAAAATGTGATTTTATTTTTTTATTAGGTGATTGTCAGAGGCGGCAGCAGCTGTCTGACCGTGTGGATTCACAACTCTGTGTTTACGAGACTGGTAGCGAGATTTCCCCAGGGGCTGCTTTTGTGTGTGTGTGTGTGTGTGTGTGTGTTCAGCTTCATCAGTGTGAAGATAGAGTGTGTGTGTGTGTGTGTGTGAACTGACAGCCTTTCTGTGTGACTGTATCTTATCTGTGTTTGTGTGTGTCAGCAGGGAATTATGGCGGCATCTTTACATCCTGCTACTCGTTGTCGTTAATTCTCTTCTGCGAACACACACACAAAATAAATTTTAAAATACACATTGACACGAAGAAATACATCCAAACGTGTTCAGAGAAGACGTATGAGCACATTCAGACTCAGACAGAGACTTTGTGAGGAAACGCACACACGCATGCGGTATAAAACCCACCCACAGATGCTGTGATAGATTAACGTTTGCAGGTAGTAAATACCAGAGGCCCCCGTGGACACTCGTCACTTTACCACAATTTACCGTCTACATCTGGTAAAGCAAGAGGGATGGAGAGAGAACTGATGGAGGGGAAAAAAGAAAGAACCTGCAACTCTTTCAATTAATCTTTTAGTCTATAAAATATACAAAAATATAAATAACAAATAAAAGAACTGAGGGTGACGTCCAACCGTCTGACAAACACCTGAAACATAATCAGGAAGACGGAGAAAGAGACGGAAAGAATGTCAGAACACCACAAAGCTTCATAACACAGAGTTCTACCACTTTCTCTTTTCGTCCTGGCAGACGTCGGGTAAACGGTAGACAGAATGGTTCAGGTTTTTATTGTTTTCGTGGAAGTGATCGACGTCACGCGGCCTCGTTAAAAATGAATCCGGAGGCTTCTGTGGGTCTGAACACGACGTCCTGAACAAACACAAACGGGCTTTGGTCAGTAAACACGAGCACGCTTTGTGCAGTTTAACATATTTGTGCTTGTGTTGGGAGCCGCCACGTGGCTTTTTAAATGAAACCACCAGAGGAGTCAGATCCAGATACAAACACAGAAAGTGAGACGGAGCTTCCAGAGGAAGGAAAAACACGCGGGAGCATTAAAACAGTTCAGTTTGTCCTCTCGATGAAGCCGCTGCTGTTGTCACTGCAGGCCGAACATGACAGGACTCCACTGACAGCTCCACAATGGCCAACAAACAGGACATCCTCCCTCACTGCGTCAGGGCAATTACTCACCCTCTGATCGTCTGTGTGTGTGTGTGTGTGTGTGTGTGTGTGTGTGTGTGTGTGTGTGTGTGTGTGTGCAACATGTTTATTTTTCTCAATCAGGCAATTTAACATAACAATAGACGAACAAAGCGGCATTGTTTGCAGTGCAACGTAAACCGGCGACTAGACTTTATAATGCAGCTATTGTGTCAAGTGTGTGTGTGTGTGTGTTTGTGTGTGTGTGTGTGTGAGTCAGACGTGGAAACCAAATCTGTGTCCTGATGCAAATTAACTTGCAGTGTTGCTTAACGTTGTAATTTCCATATCGATTCCCTTTTTGCATGCTTGTGTCGTGTTTCCTCGGAGGCGACGGCCTCGGCCAGATGTTATTTTGCATTTTGTGTGTGTGTAAAAATGAATGTGTGTATTTCTGCTTCCATGTTTGGTTTGGTTTCTCTTGGTCTCTAAATCGTACATTTAGCATCGTTTTGCATCCCGTTTAACGTGATGAATTTTACCCTTTTGGCCTTCCTCCTCCCTTTTTGTGTGTGTGTGTGTTCACCCATGTACCCTCACCCTTCTCATTTCTCTCTCTTTCTCTTGTTTACAGGGAATTTAAAGAATGTGGTTTAGGAGTTGGCAGCCTCCTCCTCCTCCTCCTCCTCCTCACAAACACACACCACGTCTCCAAACCAGGTCGATACTCGCCGGCTTTAATGAAGACAATATGAAGCAGACCCCTTCGGCCCCGAGGCGCGGAGCGAACGAGGGAGGGATGAAGGCAGGAAAAGGTTTTGGAAAACATTAGCTGAGTGTTTCCAGGGAAAACAGTTTAATACGAGGGGTGGGGAGGGGGGGGGGGTGATGTGGTTTCTGTACACTGTTTATAATCCTTTTGTTTTTTGGAAAAAGGTTTGTGTGAATGGGAAAGTTCGGTGTGTGTTTTTTCTTTGTATCGAGGGAAGCGTTTGTGTTCATCCTATCAGTCGGATATTTTAAACGAAACGAAGAAACAGATTTTTGCAGGTGTCCGGTTTCACGTTCACCTCGGTGCTGCTGTGACTTCAGCCCCCTGAGGACAGATGAGCACTAAAACAGACACAATACGAAACACTGAGGTTCCCCAAAACATCTCGTTAGACTAACACAAACAGGGGGGTTTCTACGCAGGTCTGAAAAGTCCTTAAAAGTAGATTAAATGAATTGAGAAACTTGGAAAGTCTGAAAAAGTTTGGACAGTTAAACGAAGAGGAAGTTTTCCGCATTGGGCAGAATCTGTTTGTTGTTGTCTGTCTATGGATTAAAAAACAAACACATTTTAACTTTCCATTTTACCATTTAAAATTCCAGAGATTTCATGAACTTTTAAAGGTTTTTTAGATGAAAGCAGAAGACGTAAACTGGTAGAAGAAGGTGAAATCAATTCACTTCAGGTCAATAAACAAACAGACGCAGGACCGTAAATGCACCGTCGACAAGTCTCGAAACGTTTGAAGATCACTAAACACGTCCTCGCTTCCAGTTTATCGCTGAAAACATTGACTGAGATCTTAGGAATCTTTGGGGAAAGAATGTTGAAATCTGTTCCTCTGTTTAAATATATATATAAATACAATTATCTCCACTGTAGCTGCCTTTTAAATGTAGCTATGATGTCCCCAAATGCTCCGCAAAGTCTGTTTATTTTTGTGTAAATGCAAAGATCTCAGTTGTCGGTCGTTAAAATGCCGAAACAGTTCTAAAAATAGCTGCCGAGTGCATCTGATTGTTTCCGGTCCTAAAACAGAAACGTCTTGTTTTAACCCCTCCAGCTGTAGCGTTTGTGATGTGGCACATCAGTCACGTTGCACAGCTGCACATCAGACTCTTCAAATCCTCCTTTAATTTTAACACAAGTGGGGTAACAAACATGTGGAGGCTAAATGCATCATCACAGAAATGTTTTTTTGCATTGAGCAATCCCACTGTTTCATGACGTTTCTTACCAAATGTATAAAAATCTGCATTTTGATTAATTTTTCTTCTGTAACCACCGTGTAGCTTTATAACCACAACACTAGCCTGTTCTTTACTTTCTGTAGACTGTAAATTAAGCTATCAGCGCGTTACAACATCTGGTGAATCAGAGTTAATGACTCTGGTGACAGCAATGTGAGTGTGTAGATGAAGCATTGAGTAGTTTAATTTTTCTCATTTAGCGCAGCTGGCTAGTTAGCTAGCTAACATAAGCTTCCTTATTCCACCATGTTTTCATGCTAACGTCAGCTGGCTAGTTAGCTAGCTAACATTAGCTTCCTTATTCCACCATGTTTTCATGCTAACGTCAGCTGGCTAGTTAGCTAGCTAACATTAGCTTCCTTATTCCACCATGTTTTCATGCTAACGTCAGCTGGCTAGTTAGCTAGCTAACATAAGCTTCCTTATTCCACCATGTTTTCATGCTAACGTCAGCTGGCTAGTTAGCTAGCTAACATTAGCTTCCTTATTCCACGATGTTTTCATGCTAACGTCAGCTGGCTAGTTAGCTAGCTAACATAAGCTTCCTTATTCCACCATGTTTTCATGCTAACGTCAGCTGGCTAGTTAGCTAGCTAACATTAGCTTCCTTATTCCACCATGTTGTCATGCTAACCTCAGCTGACTAGTTATCTAGTTAGAAATGGTAGTTTTACAACAACAAAAAACACCGTTTAGCTATTTTAAGGGCTTTCAATCGCATGTTGAAGTTTTAAAATCCATCCTCCATACTTGGAAAAGATAGAAAGTGGACCTTGAGTAAATATATTTAGCCACTTAACTTTAATTGTGCCAACTAAAAAACATTCAGACATTGCAATCCATAATTAGTTTTATCTGAACATTTTAAATTCAATATTTCTTTTTTTTTTTTCTTGCAGATTTTCCAAAAGATTGGAAAGCCTTTTAACAATATAATTGTCAATACATGTATGTGACCACGCTTTTCACATTTCATCATTTGTCCAAAACATTTTGATTCCACTTCAGATGAAACATGAAATCTTGTGTCGGAATGTTTTAGCATAAAGTTAATTTGTTCGAGTACATATGTTAATGCTTTGTTTTTTTCTAAACTGTTGGCATGTTTTGATGTACATACCGCGGGCGTTTGTTGAAAATAAAAGTCAGGAGAGCATGTTGTTGTCACGTGTCTCTGCTGCGTCTTTAAGCGGTGATTTATGAAGTGTGTGTCGGTTAAAAGAGGCTTTTTAATGGAGAGCGTTTTTGAAAGAGGAACCACAAATGTCGGGCCAGTTTCCTTTAGAAGTGATGTTGCCCCTAAATTAATGGCCTGGAAATTCACACCAAATGTAGGAGTCACCAGCCGGAGCTGGCATGTGCAGAACAGAAGTGTGTGTGTGTGTGTGTGTAAGTGTGTGTAAGAGGATTCCCTGTGATCTTTATGAACACTGCTGCGGTCACCTCGGCGGTTTGAGCCCAACGTAGCTGGAGCAAATGAAACCCATTACACCGTTTACGAGTTTGGAAAAGGAGAGACGATTGAAATTCTATCTCATAAACTGGGAGGAGGAGGAGGAGGAGGAGGGTGGGGGGGGTACACGGTAACCGTGAAGAAGGGCTGTAAACATGAGAGACGTGAGAGACTTTGTGTGTGTTTATGTAGTTTTTCGTTGCTCCGCAGAATCAAATTGGAAAAACTTGTGGAAACTCGAGAGGATTCAGGGCACCGCTGGAATTCCAGGATTGTCTTTTCACCAAAACAAAAGATCCATCGTGACCCATTCAAATAATTATTTTAGAAGGAAAATGGGTCTCCTGGTTGTTTACAGTTGGATATGTAGCCATACAAAACATAACCAAGAACACTAGTCAAAGAAACATCCGTTTGTCACGGTCAGCCATGTTTTTTTGTTTACGTTTGGCGTGGAACACCTGGAGGTCAGAAGTTGAAAAATTCCCACCTTCGAGAGCACTGACGAGCGCAAATTGAACAAATTCTAAATGCTAATTTAATGTAGCAGAAATGTAGCAGAAGTGTAGCATATCGCTCAGAAATGACAAGTGTAGAAAAGTTCATCATTGGAGGACTTTCTTTTGGGAACAACTGGTCCTGGTTCGTTACATAACGTTTGTCTACTTGCAGCCCAGTTTTAAATTGCCTACAGACAAGTTTATGAGACATATACATATATATAGGTATATATATATATATATCTATATATATTGAATCCCACCTAAACAAGCCAGGCGATGCAGACGTACTCTGTAAAGGAGTTGGTGCAAACCGTCGTCCTCCAGACGCACGCAGATTCATTATTTTTCCTAATATGAAAACGGAAACCTTATCTTTGCTCAATCAAAAGTATTTTTTTAAATTCTATTCTCTCATCAGTTTCATTAAACCTCTTTATCACACTAGGAAAATGACCTCCAGTCAAAGAAGCGTCATAACTGCGACTGAAACAACTGGTTTCATTGTGACATACAGGTTCTCCATGTTCTGGTTGTTGTGTTGGACACACCTTCACTGCTCCGAGACCAAAAACAAACTTTTTCCAACGACTTTTATGCAAATCGGCAGCGGCGGGTCCCTTTATTATTATTTCACCACCAGTGCTTTGAATAGTTTGACATCTGACTCTCGCTGTAGATTCAGATTAACCTAAGCCTCGCCCGTCCTGTTGGGTAAAGGGAGTTTTGCCAGTTGCGCTAAACATTTGCATGAGTCTGTTTAAATTTGGGGAATTCTGTCAAAACAAAGCAGAAGGCATACTCTTTGGGAGAAATCTAGGGAAGTCCATGCTGTTTTTATTAAAGGTGTAATCACTTTTTATCATTAAAAAACCAACATGCTATAATTAATTGTCCTATGATGGAAATCACAAACGGTTTAGTTTGATTTGCATAACGTCTCCTCCCCAGAAGGGTCGAACAAAGTGGGGCTCCATCTATACGTCCTCCTCCTCCTCCTCCTGCTCCTCCTCCTCCTCATGTGAAGTGTCTGCGGTCAATGGCGGAGGGGATTTACTCGCACAATAAAGACAGATGCCACCTTTTATCTGCTTAACGGAAGAGAGGCCGAGCGCGTGGCACTTGGACCACGGCGGCTGCATGTTGTTGGCGCATAATGACGTCGTCCCTCTGCAGACATGAATGGTGAATGGACTGTTTATGGGGGGTGGGGTGGGGGGGGGGATGAATTGGTGGAGGTTCCCCAACGACACTTTTGGTGATTTCCCCCCAAAGCAGCCTTTTGATTGTTCCTTATGAATACAATAGGAGAGGAGAATCTGGTCAAACTTTTAAACATTAAATCTGCATCCTGTGTGTCGGTGATCACCTCCTGATACCTGATAGTCAGCAGAAAGTAGTTTAAAGTGTTGCTTTTGCCTCCAATAACACAGCAACAGGGTGGTCTGGTGTTACAGATGCATTACAAATAAGAGGAAATTGATTTTGTTGCAGCAATAATGACGAAATCAAGTTGCAGTAAAAGTTGCATAAAGCACACAAATGAAAGTTTGATATTATGTTTAAGTGTGTTTCATTTTTTATGCATAACATGTCGTCTTTTATATTTTAGTTATGTACACATGGTTTTATGACCCAGCCAAACCAAACTGTGTGACCAAATAAAAGTGCAATAAAATAAAACAAGCTATAAATACATTTTAAGGGTTTTAAGTGGCCGTGACTGAGCTGTGATTTAAGCAAAGTGACGTTAATGGCAGTCTGAGCTTTGACTTTTTGTATTTAAAAGGTGGTTAATTAATGAATTAATGAGACACGAAGCAGAACACAAACATTACTAAGATCTTTTCTTCTGTTCCAACCGCCACGTGACGCGATAAATCACTCGGTGCATATTCATCAGTGTCTCTAATCACACGAGGACGTCTGCACAACAAGAACATGCAGTTATGCAAATCATTCACAGACCACCAGTCCCCCCCCCCCCCCCCCTCTCTCTCTCTCTCTCTCTCTCTCTCTGGGTGAGAGACAAAGACAGAAGTGGTCCATTTGATTCCTGATGGTGTTTTCACTTCAGACTGAGCAACATCTGCCCTGCAGAGCGGCGGCGTATAAACTCTGGAGGCTGGATTCACCTCACGAACCCGGAGCTGGAAAGACCCTGTTTGTTTTGTTTCTTCCACAGAAGACATGTTGACACGTCTCAGAAAAAAGCACACAAATAACATGAAAGAGTGATGGCTGGTTTCCATTTAGCTGCTTCAGTTTCAGGGTCCTGGTATAGTAGTGCTGGTTTGCTGTCCCGCTGTTATGGTTTACGGGGACATTTCTTGAAAGATCTTCTACACACACAGACTCATCACGACAAGTTAAATTCTGCAAAACCCTGGATTATGTTGCATTTACGAATGCTCAATGATACATTTTTTGAATAATTTCTTTACTCAATATGTAGCACTTTATCATAGAAATAGACTAAGAGTAGGAGTGTTTTTCCGTTTGTTTGTTTTGGTGATAACACACGTCAGTTGGCCCGTAAAGTGTCGTTGCGGCTCGCTGGGAAGACAGCGGATGCAAGCTAGCTAGCTAGCTAACTTGCTAATTCCACCATGCTTTAATGCTACATTGGTTACAGAAAATGAGCCGAACAGCGGGCTGATGACCAACAGTCCATCCATCCTCCTCCCCGCCGTTCCGGAGAAGGGGACGCTAGCTCGCTAACAACATTTTACAACACTTTACAGCACTTTACTGACAAGTGTCGCCATTTTTCTTTTTGTACCAGACAAATGACCACGGAACACAACGTTAAAGCATGGTGGAATTGTCAAGCTAGCAAGCTACCTTGCTAATTCCACCATGCTTTAATACTACACTGGTTTCAGAAAATGAGCCGAACAAAGTTGCCGATAGCGATGTTCTTTCCTACGCTGTGACGAGAGTGTGTGGATGAAGCATTAAGCTGTTAAATTTCAATGAGGCTGTGACTGTTAAGTTTGTACGTAAGTTAGCGCGCTACAACGCTAGGTTGATTTAATATAGGAATCTCCCTCTCTCTTTCCCCTTGTTTCCTGTCTGCCTCTTCCCTCTGGATTGTCAAACAAAGGTGAAAATACCTCCTCAACAATATGACAGGTTTTTATCCGTCAGAATCACAGGAAGCAGATTAAATTGTGCAACGCTACTTGCGCCTGTTGTGACTCGTCACTGTGTCGACGCTTAACAAGCACGGCTGGTTCGTAAGCTTCGTGGGAAAAAAAGCAACTCACAACTTTATCCGACAAGTAGTTAAAACCTTAAATAACACCCACGCCCATTGTTTTCAACGGACAAGTCCTCGCACGGCGAAGTCTTTTCAGCGTCAACAAGCTCTGAAGAACAAGTATTCATTCGCCCTTTCCGAGCTGCAGCTGCACCTCGTGTACTTCTACTACGGAGAATCCAGTTTGTGGTATGATCGCAGCCGTTGGGTGTGTACAACACGAATACACCAAATATGTTCAACTCTCTTTGGCTCTCTAATCACTGTTTTTTTACGTCTCTTTTCCTGTCGATGTTTAATACAAAGCAACTTTAACAACAGCATAAAACACATATAAATGCTTATATTTTGATGATAATTTGCTTTATTCATAATTTGAATCGATCATTATTTGGCCCCACTCACTTGTGTTTGCCTCAACCAATAAGATCTGTCCATCCGGATCCTCTGTGAATCCATTTCCTGGTTTTGGGGATTTCCCCCCCACACACACACACACACACCGGGCTGGTCAGTGAGGAGAGCGCGAGGCACTGAGCGCTCCTCATTCAGTAAGGAGCTCATCGAGGAGCTGACTAACCCTCCAGAGTCTCTCCAGTTCAGCCTCTAAGAAACACTTTAACTTTTTTAATCTCCACAGCAGAAGTCTGTGGACTCTCCGGACTGTTACTGGACTTCTCTGGGCTGCACCGGGCTCGTTATTCTCCTTCTCACAGGTTGGTTTATTCCCTCTGTTGGGTTCCCTCTGACAGGACTTGTCAGTGTGTGTGAATGAGTCTCCCTCCTAAAGTGTGTACATAACATGTAAATGAGGTCAAGCGGCTGTTTGTTTCTGCCTCGAGCTCAACGGGTTTCCCTGCAGCTCGTGTGAAATTTAAATTTCCTCTTTTAAATATCATAAAGTCTCTTTATACCCACCGGGTTTTATCTTTAATAGTAGAAATTAACGACATGATTGCATTTATGTGTGTTTCTCTAAATGCAACCAGTTCTGGTTTATTTGAAGCATGTTTTGCAATTTTGCATTCGTTGTGATTCTTACGTCATTTCACAATTAAATCAATAAAACATGTGGCACGAGCTTAATATTAATTGGAGTTTTTTTTCCAGAATCAGAATACTGAATTGATCCCCAGGGAGAAAAAAAGGATTATGTAGAATAAAAATGTAAATTATGTACATAATATACAACACAAGTAAAAGTATAAATTATGTATTGATGGAGCTGCACACGTTATCGTACAGTTTAAGCATTATTGCACAAAGAGCAGTCTTAATAATAATACTTAGGGTTAGGGTTATAAGGTTAAACCCTAACCCTAAGGTTATATAGGGTTATAATAAGTACTTCATTTTAAGAAGTACTTTGCAAGAAGTTTTGCAAAATACAACAGACTCAAATCTTTGGTGAAGTCTGTTTTTTGTCTTCTTCTTTAATTGGCTTCTCATTAACCGCCTTCAATGTGGAGTTGGAGGCAATTAAAGCAAATGGTGAATGCGTCATGCTGGGACAGCATATGGCGTGTGTGTGTGTGTGTGTGTGTGTGTGTGTGTGTGTGTGAAAGGGACTCAATTGGCTCGTCACGCTTTAATTGTGTAATTGAAACCCCTGTTGTTCTTGTTGTTGTTGTTGTTGTTGTTGTTGTTGTGTGAGTGTAGGGAGGTTTATTGTACTTTTATCTAATTTATATCACATTTAATGACCAAACACCAAGATCCACTTGTCCATGTGTGTGTGACAGATCTTGTGATTTGATAGAACAGCTCCTAAAGGGACCTGGAGCTCATGTTGACTTTAAAGTTACTGACTCCGTGTTCCTGTTGGGAGCCCCATGAGGACTTAACAGAGAGTTTAGTGACTTTATTGTTCTTTAATATTCCTCATAAACGTATGAAACAGAGCTGCAGCTGTTACTCTTATCCTCTATTAATCATTGTTCTTATTAAATGTCAGAATGTTTGTAGTTTTGATGGAACAACAGTCCAAAAAAGGGCGTTTAAAGGCTGCAATCCATGTGCATATTTCCTCTGTTTTATATCATTGTACAACTTTCACTATTTCCTGTAGAACACTCTTTAGCTGCAGCCCTGATGCACACCTGGAGACTGTGCATTGATGATGTAAGAGCTAGTAATAGCAGGAGGAGACTTTTTAGATAATTAAAGTAAACGCAGACCGGTTCACGGCCAAGACAGCAGCCCGACTGCTAAATGAAACATATTTAAAGCCGAGCAGCCGACTGCACAATCTCCATAAAAAGTGTTGAAGGAACACAATGAGTTAGGTCAGCTGTGAACAGGAGAAACACTGGCTCTCCTCCAGCGGCTCCACACAGCATCCTCCCTCACTCAGCTCTGCTGATGAAAAACAACTTGTGTGGAGAGAGATGAACTCCAGGTCTTTTTACCAAGTCTTCTGAAGTTAGCATGTGTGGTTTCTCCCATCATAAAGCTGCTCTCCTTCGATACCCATAATCCCTCTGGTCTGTGACGTCCCTAAACCCGGAGCTCTGCGGTGATTTAAACCAAATAGTCACAAAATGTCAGTCGACTGGTTTTCGTGTACATGGACACGAATAGTCGTGATGTTTCGGATGAAAACGACGCCGATGGAAAGAGTCCGTTAGGATCCCGTGGTGGACACACATTAAACACGTCCACGTGGCGCAGCAGCCAGAGCTAGTGACGAAGTCTTAAATAGTAAGAAAGACCAGTTATGGTGTGAGGGGAGCGAAGACTTAAACCCAGAGACCAGGGTGTGAACGAGTCATTTGAACTCAAACCACGATGCTTTTCCTAAACATAACTTTATGTCGTGCCCAGAATAAAAGTCGTTCTGTGAAACAGGCTGATATTTCCTTATAATGCACATTTAAAATGTTTAAACACGTTTATATTTAGCTTTTAGGAATCCGAATCTTTAAAAAAATAATCAGTTTTCTTCTGCATTTCCAAATGTGCAGTTTTTTAATTTGTATTTGTTTGTGTCTCCTGGACTCAATGTGCTGGAAAGCTGTTGAGCGGAGGCACCATGTGCAGCCCGGCCCTGACAGTAATCAGGCAATGAATAATGAACACACACACACACACACACGCACACACAGACCTTTCATTGACAGCTGTTTGGTATCTTTGTGTGTATTAACTCTATCAGTGGAGTGCAGCTGCATGCCTGCCTGTAGCAATTATGTTCTTGCTAAATACGAGCCAGTGCTGGGAGGAGGGGCTGTGTGTGTGTGTGTGTGTGTGTGTGTGTGTGTGTGTGTGTGTGTGTGTGTGTGTGTGTGTGTGTGTGTGTGTGTGCACATATTAAGTGATTGACTTACTCAAAGGATAGCCGCATGATGTGTGTGTGTGTGTGTGTGTGTGTGTGTGTGTGTGTGTGTGTGTGTGTGTGGGGTAAAGCACACACGCTGTTTGAACTGCATGTAATATAAACCAGCTCGGGGACTTTAACGTGAGCCTCTCGGAGTTTTTCTGCAAAAGGGTTTTCAGTCACACACACACACACACACACACACACACACACACACACGGAGTAAAAAACACACATTTTCTCAATGTGTCAGGCTTTACACAACACACACTTTCTTCCACACACACACACACGGTCAGACATATGCTCTGTTCTCAGGGCCCATATGTATTTATCCTGCCATGTGACCCAATCAGTCTTTGAGATCCTCAAAGGCTCTGTTGTGTTGGGAACTCCATTCACACACACACACACACACACACACACACACACACACACACAGACCTATAAACACTCACTAACCCCGTTAGTACCCACAGGCCTTCTCACGGTTAATTTGCTGCTCAATAGGTCAAGAGGAAAAGCAGACATCAAGCGAACACACACACACACACACACACACACACACACACTAGTCATGCGGCCGCCCAGTCACCAGGCTCGGCTCGTTGTGTGTTTCTCAGACAACCAGGACTCCGGTGATTTAAAGGAACTCGAGTAAAGCTGCTCTTAAGTCAACAACGCCGTCGTTGTTGCGGTCTGAAAGCAGCCGCGTGTTTGTCAGGAAACTGTTTAATGAGCACTTAAGTTATTTGTCGTCCTTTCTTTAGTGAGTGGAAGTATTTAAAAGTTACAGTGAGGAACTTCTAACTGGTCCTGAACCAGTCTCAGTGTAGTCCTGGTCCTCTATATGAACCAGTCTCAGTGTAGTCCTGATCCTCTATATGAACCAGTCTCAGTGTAGTCCTGATCCTCTATATGAACCAGTCTCAGTGTAGTCCTGATCCTCTATATGAACCAGTCTCAGTGTAGTCCTGATCCTCTATATGAACCAGTCTCGGTGTAGTCCTGATCCTCTATATGAACCAGTCTCAGTGTAGTCCTGATCCTCTATATGAACCAGTCTCAGTGTAGTCCTGATCCTCTATATGAACCAGTCTCGGTGTAGTCCTGATCCTCTATATGAACCAGTCTCAGTGTAGTCCTGATCCTCTATATGAACCAGTCTCAGTGTAGTCCTGATCCTCTATATGAACCAGTCTCAGTGTAGTCCTGATCCTCTATATGAACCAGTCTCAGTGTAGTCCTGATCCTCTATATGAACCAGTCTCGGTGTAGTCCTGATCCTCTATATGAACCAGTCTCAGTGTAGTCCTGATCCTCTATATGAACCAGTCTCAGTGTAGTCCTGATCCTCTATATGAACCAGTCTCAGTGTAGTCCTGATCCTCTATATGAACCAGTCTCAGTGTAGTCCTGATCCTCTATATGAACCAGTCTCAGTGTAGTCCTGATCCTCTATATGAACCAGTCTCAGTGTAGTCCTGATCCTCTATATGAACCAGTCTCAGTGTAGTCCTGATCCTCTATATGAACCAGCCTCAGTGTAGTCCTGATCCTCTATATGAACCAGTCTCAGTGTAGTCCTGATCCTCTATATGAACCAGTCTCAGTGTAGTCCTGATCCTCTATATGAACCAGTCTCAGTGTAGTCCTGATCCTCTATATGAACCAGTCTCAGTGTAGTCCTGATCCTCTATATGAACCAGTCTCAGTGTAGTCCCCTTCATGTCACACGTTGATGACATTGCGTAACATCTCCATCTTTCTTCCGGCAGGCTCTGGTGTTTTCCCGGTGATGACCTCGCTGCTGTTCCCTGGTAACGCCCACGCTGCGATGAAGGACCTCTCCTCCTCCTCCTCTCCTCTCAGCTCCCTGCTCCACTACCCGTCCTCCAAGACCTCCGTCGCGCCGTTCTCCCCGTCCGCCGGCACCGCCTCGCCGCCCGGGTCGTCGCTGTCGTCGGCCCCGCTCACCAAACCCCAGCCCTTCTGCCTCCAGACGGGGCCCCACCTCATCGCCAGCATGCAGCTGCAGAAGCTCAACTCGCACTACCAGAACCTCGCCGGGGCCTCGGCGGGACACCCGGCGCCCGGCGGCGCTCAGCGGGGCTTTGGGGCCTCGCCTCTGGGCGCGGGGAACCAGCTCCTCGGGGCGTCCGGAGGCCTCGGTGGAGGCGGGATGGGCGTCGGCATGGGGAACCAAAGCTCCGCCGGCGGTGGAATTATCGACTTTGACCCCGTGGACGAGGAGGTCCTCATGTCGCTGGTGGTGGAGCTCGGTTTGGACCGAGCCAACGAACTGCCCGAGCTCTGGCTGGGTCAGAACGAGTTCGATTTCATGTCGGACGTGCCGGCCGGTTGCTGACCTACGAGAACAAAGAACTACCGAGATGCAGCGCGAATTGTTTGACAAAGAGAGAGAAGATTGTCTCTCCTCTGTTTGGTTCTCTCTCCTCCCTTTCTTTGATACAATGAGGAAACTGAAGAGACGCTGAGCGACGAACAGAAAGAGATTAGAAGCAAACTCTTGTTTCTCTTGTGCTTCCATGCTCTCTTTGTGCAGACCGACGGTCCGTGCATTTGTCTCTTCCAGGAGGAAACTGGTGGTTGAAAACCAACCTGGTGGGATAAAGAACACATTTTATTTTTCCCTTTATAACGAATCATCGGCAGAGTATGAACAGAAACCAGGTGATCGGCGGACGCTTGGAGACGTTTCTAACCTTTCCGTTAAACCAAACAGAAGCGATGACTTCGGCACATTCCTGAGCGTTCTTCTCTCTCGATCAACTTTAGGAACACGAGGACTTCATGGGGAGATTCGTGAAGGATGACAAACACCACGTTTCCTGTTTTCTTAATGCACAATATCAGACTCTGGTCTCACGGGGAACAGACTCCCGCCTCTCGCCTTCACAGAGGAACCGATTGTCTGAGAACTGGTCATCTCGATGTTCTCTTGCTTTCTTTCCTTTTTTGTGTGTTTTTGAATTAAGTTCAACCAGTCGTATTCACAGAACACGTTATTTAAGACAGTGGCTGATATGCATCTGGACGTCCGGACAAGGAGCGCTTCTGTAGGCGCGTCTCTAATCGGCTCTACTTCTTGTGAACGTAATGAATTAGATCAAAGGGGGACGTGGAGCCGGAGCACGGGACCTGAATGGAGCAGATTGTTTCTCGCTCCGGAGCACGGCCCCGTGAAAACGATGCAGGCCTGTAGTTGGGTCATGTGAGTCGCTGATACATGTTTTGTTTTCTGTAAAAGACCAACACTGACCCGGGTCGGTGTCCGTGATCCTTGATGGCACTTCTTCCTACATGGAGGTGACAAGGTTGTTGACTTTTGTGCCTTTTTGCTTTTCCTGTTTTACCACTTTAGATGTTTGTGTCAAAACAAGTTTGTCGAGCCTCAAAAGATCCTGTGATCGCCGCTCTGCCCCGTCATTACACCTGGAGGCTGCTGTTTGCACACTTTGCAGGGCAGCCTTTGACCCCGAACACACACACACACACACACACACACTGTGGTTTTGATTTCTGCAGAGCTTTCAGATGCTATTACTGCTCGCGGCTAACATGTTAGCACCATTAGCTACCAGCTTCTGATCGCTCTAACTGCTCTACTGTGTCTCGAAGGTAAAGAAAAACGCGGGCTTATAAAGTCGACTCTCCACCTACCAGGCGTCGTGTCCCCAGGGTTTAAATCTACACCCCCCCCCCCCCACACCTCTCGCCCACCTATAGGCGCTGCACCGTGCTGGTTCCTCCTGTAGATGGTTGCATGTCAGCATGGGGGCTCTGCCCTATATATCTGTTGTGGTAAGAAGAGACGAGGGCAACAAAGGCCTTTCACCTCCAACCTGCCGTGTCTGTCATCCCGGGCATTGTGGGTCTCCTCTTGGACCGCACACATGAAATAACACACCTGCATGCATACATATATACGTACACACACCTAACTATAGCGGCGGGCTATACAAAGGCCCCGAAATAACCCCCCCCCCACACACACACAGGAGCGTTGGGGATGGTGTTACAGCATGGAAACGGGAGAAGCAGCCGTGAAACCGGCACTTGTTCAGTTCCACACAGACTTCACGGGTTACTGGGGTTGTTTGAACAGAGATAAGAGCGTTTGCCGGTCTGGAGATGTAAGTGTGTGTGTGAGAGGGAAACTATGAGCAGCAGGAAGACCACACGGCGGAGGGAAAATAAGGCTCCGTGCCTTGTTGATTTATTTAGATACAGACGGGTCAGCTTACACACCGGTCCTCAACAAGACGGCTGTTTTGTCTGCACACACACACGCTGCCTAATGATGTCGACTAGAGTCTCGGTTACAGTAATTCAACTTCCTTTGTCTTTCCTAAATGAAACGGGAGAAGCAGTGATTAATGAAAACCCGACGACGGGAGTCAGTTGACAGAATCCTCTCCTTTAAAATAAGGGATTCAGCAGGAAATGTACCAGTTTACTGAAAGACGGAAAGACGCTTCTCACCGCATCCGAATCCAAGAGACAGACGCACTGATTCTGGTTTTCCGGACCGTCTCGTCGACCAAGTGGGTCAAAATAACATTCTTCAAATTACAGAAAGTCTCGTGTTTGTTTCCATCTGCTCAACATTGTTTTAAAGTTCCGTGTGTGTGTGTGTGTGTGTGTGTGTGTGTGTGTGTGTGTGTGTGTGTGTGTCTTGTTTCGTGGTCCAGCCTTGATCCCAGCTGAGTGAATGTTATTTTTGCTGTATGGAGCACCCCCCCCCCCCCCCCACCCCCCTCCTCTGAGAAGTTGCCTGGTCGAGATGTTTGACTCGTCTGAGGTTTCATTTCCTCTTCTCCTTGACGCCCAATATTGCAGATTAACCCCGGCAGAGACCTTTTGAACCAACATATACCTCACAGCTATCTGGTGTCTGATGACTAAAACTCAACTCCGTGCAAAATATTCCTCTTTTCCGCTTTCAATTTAGCTTGGAAATACCACGGGGCATCGACGAAATATCATTAAAACAGACGTGGACCAACCAGGAAGAGACTCAAAAAGACTACAAAGAGACCAAAACCGCTACAAAGACACACAAAGGGGCTCACAACGACTGTGACAATTGGTATAACAACCTTGCAGAGACACAACATTGCTATAAATTTACACAAAATAAACACAAAGACACCAAAACAACTACAAAGAGACACAAAACAACCACAAAGAGACACAAAACAACCACAAAGAGACACAAAACAACTGGAAAGAGACATAAAACAACCACAAAGAGACACAAAACAACCACAAAGAGACACAAAACAACTACAAAGAGACACAAAACAACTACAAAGAGACACAAAACAACTACAAAGAGACACAAAACAACTGGAAAGAGACATAAAACAACTACAAAGAGACACAAAACAACTACAAAGAGACACAAAACAACCACAAAGAGACACAAAACAACTGGAAAGAGATGCCAAACAATTACAAAAAGACCAAAACAACCACAAAGAGACACAATGTCCACAAAGAGATTCAAAGCAACTACAAAGAGACACATAACAACCACAAAGAGACAAAAAACAATT
>JAVDOI010000096.1:2500-15000 GCA_032191485.1 Leptoclinus maculatus | reverse complement strand
AGCAATGAGCTGAAACTACACAACCTCTAAGAAGTTCTGAGCTCAAACTACAACACGTGTTGTGTATTTAAGAGGTTGTTGGAAGCTCGTAAACTAGTTAGGGTGAAGAGGTGTGGAGCCGGAGCAGAGTTGCTGTTTTCCTCCAAAGTGTGACTTTGACATTAAGTTTCTTCTACTTTGGTCGACTAAATGTGAGGCTTTACACGCCCTCGCTCAGTCTTCTTCTTCTGAGGAAAGTGCGTCTTTAGAGAGTTTATAAACTGTTATTTGTGATGCTGTCGGTTCAGTCTTGGTTGTCAGATCTGAAACTGTCCTCTAGTTGGTTGTCTGGCGGGTCGAGCTTCCACATGTTCACACTTTGGATTTGTGACGCTGGGATGTTGTTTTGGTAGATGTCTAAAGGTGAGGACGTGATTATTTGACACCACAGAACAGATGGGACAATGTGAGCTCGTCACTTAGCTAGATTAGTATTTGTAACATATTTAGTGCTGATCACTTATATATGTGAGGGGAAAGCTGCTTTATCTGTTGAACGTTGTGTATATTATGGGGTTAGCCCCGTGTACACAAACATTCTGCTTTACCGTTAAGGTGGCAGAACGAGTGTTGTGTCTTGAACTGAGGATTTAATGGTTTTCCTCCAGACGTGACACTCACAAACAGCCTCCATGTGGAGGTGTGGTGTTTTTAATTTCTAAATCCAAGGGAGGCATCGCAGCATGATGACCGCTGCCTGTTTACACACACACGACACTCAGGCCTCTCATGTGTATCTTGGTATTAATTGTGAACGTTTGGTTGTCGTGTCTTCTCATGGTGTTGAGTTTTATTCCAAGAGGATACGTTAGTAGCTCGAGGAGAAAATCGATTGTTGGAGTGGGCTGAAAGTTGTCAAATAAGACGAGATGTTGTGTTGGTGTAATTTGCATTTTGTTAAAAACTGTCGTATGTCTGACTCTGTTTGGAGGCGTTAATGGTTTAAATTAACACGACGGGATGGCTGTAAACCGGTGTTACCGTCTCATCAGCAGCTCCTTAAATTGGGAACAATCCTGCAGGTGGAATGTTTAAAACAAACGCATGATTTGGATGTTAAGACCGTTTGTGTTTTTCCAGATGTGATCAGCATCGAGAAGACCGGCGAGCACTTCCGTCTGATCTACGATGTGAAGGGACGTTTCACCGTCCACCGCATCACCGCCGAGGAGGCCAAGGTAAGAAAAAAACACCGCTTCATTGGTGCTTTTGGATAATGACACAACGGTCGAGCTCCACCGTTAAAATATGAAAACAGAGAAGACGGGAACAAGGGGAGACGGTTTACAGCTTCCTGTTTGAAGTCCATCAGTTGGAGAATGTTGCAGTGGAAACGGTTTAAATAATAACCAACGTCCTCAGGAGTAGCAGGTTCTTGCTGGATGTTTTACTGGCTGAGTTTTGAGATTCAGACGATTGTTAACGGCTGTGAGACAAACTGGTTTAATCTCCATAAACATGTGGTCCAATCTGGTTAAAGTCCTCCGCTGTGGGGAGAATTAGAGGCAGACATCATTTAAGAGCTAAACTCGAGTTTTACCTACAAATTCACTTATTTTATCGTCTAATTTGAGACAGAATTCAGGCGGAGCAGTGATGATATTTTTGGTTTTGATCAGCAGTGAAAATAATTCCTCTAAGAAGTTCTGAGCTCCTCGACTAGAAAACGTCACAAATTCATCTTTAAACGCGTATTTACTTTATTTTGTATTTTAGTTAAAGGCACAAAGTGACATAGAATAAACTGTTTGTATAAGAATAAGAGATGTGGATTAACTCATGAAACGGGTGAAGTAAAATGGTAATAACGTGTAGTATATGAAGTACTCGTAAAACAGTAAGACGACTGATCCAAGTGCAAATAAAAACAGTAAAACGAGCACAATTTAAATTTGTAATGACTACAAGAATAAAACACCATGAAGTAGTTCCCTGAAGGTGAAAGAGACTGTTGAATAGTTTATTGTGTAGTCAGATGTTCTCTACAGTCATGAAGTCTTTCACCAAAACTACACCGTTTATAAAAAACGTAATTATCGTCAGATTTTCATCTTTCCAACGGTCCTTGAACACATGTGTGACAAACGCTTCCATCAGAAAAAGCTGCCAAAACAAAGCTTAAAATTGTGATATTGACTGTTAACTTTAATCAGATTCTGTTAAACATTACATTTTGAGCTCCTCAGAGCAACTATGAAGCCATGATTGACTCATCTGAGACCAACAGTCACAAGACAACAAATCAGAGAAACTTCTGCTGAACTTCAGGGTTCACTCGCTCCTTGTTCTCTTCCTAACCCTCCTCTTCCTCCCGCAGTACAAGCTGTGCAAGGTGAAGAAGCTCATGGTCGGCACCAAGGGAATCCCCCACCTGGTGACCCACGACGCCCGCACCATCCGCTACCCCGACCCCCTGATCAAGGTCAACGACACCATCCGCATCGACCTGGACACCGGCAAGATCACCGAATTCATCAAGTTTGACACCAGTAGGTTCCTCGGCGCCGCCGCCCGCACATTAAGAAACGAGCGCTTCTCGTTCTGTCGCTCCTGACACGGCGTCCTCTCCCTCCAGGTAACCTGTGCATGGTGACCGGCGGCGCTAACTTGGGGCGTATCGGTATCATCACCAACCGGGAGCGTCACCCCGGCTCCTTCGACGTGGTGCACGTCAAGGACAGCACGGGCAACAACTTCGCCACCAGGCTCTCCAACATCTTCATCATTGGCAAGGTGAGGAAGAGTAGCAGCGTTGTGCCGTCTGTGGATGGAACCGTGAGACTGCAACAAGTTCACTTCATTATTCTATTCAGGCGGAGCAGTGATGATGATTTTGGTTTTGATCAGCGGTGAAAAAAAAACTACCAATCCCTCTAAGAAGTTCTGAGCTCCTCGACTACAACACGTCACAAAGTCATTAATGTAATTTGACATTTAAGTAGCGCTGGGCGATAATTTACACGGTTCTTATGTAGATTATACTCTTATATATCTTAATATTATACATTTATTGAATCATCAGAAACGTGCTTTTATTGTTACTAAGATATGAAAGATTTTAAATGTCCAATTTCTCTAAAAATCTCCATAAATAGTGAAGAAACCTGCATTATTGTCTCCGCCCCTTTCTCACGTGTCTCCGCCCCCTTTCTCCCCTCCAGGGCAACAAGCCGTGGGTGTCCCTGCCCAGAGGAAAGGGAATCCGTCTGACCATCGCTGAGGAGAGAGACAAGAGACTGGCCGCCAAGCAGGGCAGCAGCTAAACACACGAAGAGCAGAAAATAAAACTGTTATTTACAAAAACACTCGCTTGTTCTGGTTTTTATTCTTTCCTTCATTAACGTTCGTTACACCGGAGACGTCCTGCTAAACGTCTGCAGTGAAGAGGGTTTAATTGGGTTTAATTGGCTGTTTGATGCATTTTTATTCAAATTTGCTTTAACTTTAAGATTTTATTTTTATTTGTTTAAAATAAAGTGACTTTTAGTCAGTCAGGAGAAACCAGACGACTGAGACTCGATACGCTGCTCAAGTACAGTATGGAGGTACAATTATGAGGTAGTTGTACTTTGAGTATTTCATGTCCTGCTACTTTATACTACATCTCACATTTAAATATTGTACTTTTTATTCCAGCACATTTATTTAAACTTTAGTCACGTTGCAGATTCTGATATTTATTATTAACACAAAATATAATCAAATAAATCTGTTTTATTTTTGATCGACAATAATGTATTGATCTAATATAACTCACAAGCAGCATCAGTGTAGAGTGAAACAATAAGCTGCTTCACTTCTCTGATTTATCGTATGTTTTACTGAAATGGATAATTTTGCATGAGAGTAAAAATCTGGTTTATTATATTTCTATCAATCAGTTTATTTTACATGAGCTCTCTGCTGGTAAATGAGCCAACGATCCATCTCTCACCTGGAGGCAGCTCATCCTCCCTCCTCTAGTCTTTCCATCATGATGCATCCATCTGTCCTCTTAATCCCTCTTTCCTCTCGTCCTCTCTGTAATCCCCGCCTCCCTTTCTACCTTCTGTCTCCTATCCCTCTGTTTCTTTCCTTCCTTCTTTGCATCTGTCCTTCCTTACTTTGCTCCCTTTATCTCTTTCCTTACGTTTCTTTTTCTTTCCTCTCAATCATTTTTTCCATCTCACCTTTCCTACCTCCTGCTCATCCATCTTCTCGTCTTTCCTACCTTCCTAGATCCCTCCTTACCTCGTCCTCTCATACTTCCCTTCCTCCTTTGCATCTTTCCTTTCATTTTTTAGATCCCCCTCTTTTCTGGCCCCCTCACATCCTTCCTTACCTGCATTGATTCCTACCATCTCTTTCCTAACTCCCTCTTTTTACCTTCTTCCATCCTCCATGACCTCCTTCCTTCCTCAGATTGATTCCTACCATCCTATCCCTCCTTCCTCTACCTTTCCTTCTCGCTTCGTCCTCCTTTGCATCTGTCCATCATGATTTTGTTCCCTTCCTTGTTCTCCTTTGTCAATCTTTCCTACCTCCCTCTTCCATCCTTCCCTAAACAGTTCCCACCTTACGTCCTTGCTTCCTCAAATTGATTCCTACCAACCTTCCCTAAATATTTTGGTCTGTCCCTCTTCACTACCCTTTTCCTTCCTCGTCCTCCTTACCTCCATTGAGTCCTAGCGTCCTTCCCCAAAGCCTTTACTTCTCTCCATAATTCCTCCCTCCCTCTTCCTACCTTCCATCCTTTCCTTTCATCCTTATTTGCTGCCTAAACTTCCTTCCCTTCCTCAGTTCCCCTTGTCCTTCTTACCAGTCTTTCTACCTTCCCATGCAGCCTGTCCTCCCCATCATCCTCTTCTTCCTACATTAATTCCTACCTCCTGCCTCCTTCCTGTCTCCCCCCCCCCTCCCTTTCTCTCTCTTCCTCCATCTCTGTGTTCGGACTTCAGTACCAGTCCATATGGTGACTGCTGGGAAACAGCCTGCTCTGCCCTGCAGAAACCTGGCCCAACACACTGTGTGTGTGTAGGTGTGTGTGTGTAGGTGTGTGTGTGTGTGTGTGTGACGTATCCTGTTCTGGCCCTCAGATTCACCTGTGTGTGTGTGTGTGTGTGAGAAAACGCTGCCCTTCTCTCCCGTGACTTCCATTTCCAACCCTGCCCCTCAAAACACATGATTCATATCACAACACACACACACACACACACACAGCAGGAATGTGTGTGTGTGTGTGTGTGTGTGTGTGTGTGTGTGTGTGTGTGTGTCTCTCTCCCCCATGACCGTCTGCTCTCTGACTCTGTGTTCAGGACAGTAATCCGTCGTTTTCTGGCAGTGAGAGGTGAGGACACGGAGTCGTGTATTCAGAAGTACACTAGAGTAAAAGTACTACAAACACACTGAAAATACTCCAGTACAAGCATGTTTTAGTAGCTAAATGTAGTATAAGAAGTAGTCGTCGTGCAGTAAAATATTCCCACAATATGTACCTCTGAGATGTAGTACAGTAAGAAGTACAATATGTACCTCTGAGATGTAGTACAGTAAGAAGTACAATATGTACCTCTGAGATGTAGTACAGTAAGAAGTACAATATGTACCTCTGAGATGTAGTACAGTAAGAAGTACAATACGTACCTCTGAGATGTAGTACAGTAATATAATATACAAATAAATAAAACACGTTTAGGAAATCAGAAGTGTCAGCGTTGTCCCCGTTTTTTAAAATATTTTTTATATATATTTTGAACTGGCCTGTGACCAGTTCTGTACAAACAGTCTTTGAACATTTGAAATATGAGACTCGCCAGACGCTCTGGTCCTGCTCTGCATCCCCCTGAGCAGAGCAACAATCACATTTGATTCTCTCTCTCACACACACACACACACACACACACACACACACACACACACACACACACACACACACTGTGGAGGCTTTGAAGTGCGTTTGGCTGGGTGGTGAGCTGCAGAGAGAAAGAGCAGAAAACCCAAATGTTTAATTATCTCAGAGGATTAAACAGAGAGCAGGAAGTAGACGACATTACAACAACAACAACAACAACATGTGTCCAGTTAGTGTCGATCAGGCTGTTCAATCACTTCTTAAATCTCTTTTTTACAAACTGGCTTTCATGTGATTCTTTTTACTGCTTTTATTTTATAGTTTTTATTGTTTCATCTATTTTAACCGTTTTATTAGCGTTTTAATTGTAATTTTCTTTTTCTTTGTCTGTCAAAGCACTTCATAAAGTCTGTTTTTAAAGCTGCTACAAACATAAAGTTATTATTATTATCATCCTTTCATCTGGAGATGCTCCTCTACGACTCTATGAACTTAAGGTGTCGGTCATGATGTCACTTCCTGTTTACATGACTCACCTTTACAGATGTTTACCAGCAGCCTAAAGACATTTATTACATGTTAACACCGCGCAGTTTTGGTGAATCATAAGTTTGAAACTAGCTTGTTAGAGCTCCAGAAGGTGATGGATTCATACATTTTAATCTCAATAAAATAAAGCAGCTGTTTCCAACCTCTGTGGTCCCTCGTTTGACTTTCAGAGGCCGAGGTAAGAAAAAAGCCAATCAGAGAAGATTTATATGTTATTTTTGGTGTTACTTTAATCATCTTGTGACCCTCCTCCAAAATAATAATACAAATAATAAATGAACTAATAAAATATCAATGAAACTAATAATAATGTAAATATACAGTAATGGTTCATTTGGAGAATGCGCTTTGTGCAAAAGTAGAGAAAAGTGGGCTGAGCTGCTGAAACAATGAACTCAGTCATCTGAGGAGGAGGAGGATGGAGGAGGAGGAGGAGGAGGAGGAGGAGGGAGAGCGAGTGGGTGAGGACAGCTGTTTCTAATCAGTTGCTTCCATGTGATTGACTGACTGGAGCTCATTGGCTCGTTGAAGGTATTTTATATTACAACTATAGATACGAGTGACTGTACGGATGACGTAATGTGGCCGCTCCCTTCAGCTTCTCTCTCTTTTTTTGGGGGGGGGGTCAACGTTTTGGCTGCACCCACACACACACACACACACACACACACACACACACACACGAGTTTCTCATGTTGATGTTTTCAATTGTGTCAATAAAAAAGGTTTATGTTGAAATTCCTTCTCTCTCTGTCTCTCTCAGTCTCTCTCTCTCCGTCTCTCTCTCTGTCTCTCTGCGTCTCTCTCTCTCTCTCAGTCTCTCTGTCTCTCTCTCTCTCTGTCTCTCTCTCTCAGTCTCTCTCTCTCTCAGTCTCTCTCTCTCTCTCTGTCTCTCTCTCTCAGTCTCTCTCTCTCTCTGTCTCTGTCTCTCTCTTTCTCTCTCTCAGTCTCTCTCTCTCTCTGTCTCTCTCTCTCAGTCTCTCTCTCTCAGTCTCTCTCTCTCAGTCTCTCTCTCTCTCTGTCTCTCTCTCTCAGTCTCTCTCTCAGTCTCTCTCTCTCTCTCTGTCTCTCTCTCTCTCAGTCTCTCTCTCTCAGTCTCTCTCTCTCTCTGTCTCTGTCTCTCTCTTTCTCTCTCTCCATCTCTCTCTCTCTCTGTCTCTCTCTCTTTCTCCCCCTCCATCCCCCTCTCCATAAGACCGACACAGACTGCATGAACAAAAACATTTAGGTAGGCCAAGTTCACATTTGGGAGGGGTTGCTAAAGGGGGCCCAGGGGGCGCTCTGAGGACCAGATGTGCTGTTTTTGGGGGGCTGAGGTCGGGGGGGGGGGGGGGGTTCACAAGGCTCCGGAGAAAGTGGAGAGGAAGTGTTGCAGAGAAGTTCTCTGAGACGTCACCGTGCAGTGAATTCACCTCCAGCTGCAGGAAGAGATCCGTGCAGCTGGAATGAAACACCAGAGAGTCCTTCAGAGACGACGGCTGCTACAAAATGATGAAAAGGACCAAACTTAAATAAATCATGCTGAGCATTTCAGCGGATGAGATACACAACATTTCATATTTCTCCTCAGGACTTCTCTCCCATCTTAGTTTCTCTTCTTGCTGAATATTAGATGTAGTTATTTCTCCCCTCAGGAGTCGGCTTGAGAAGAGATAAACAGCTCATGATGAACTTTATTTAGACACATTTAAGAGACGAGGAGAAAGGCTGAGTCGGTGCAGTGAGAATAAGAGGAGAAGATGTTTCCTAATCCATATCTGACGAGTGTTGTTCTTGCTCTTGACATAATAATTGTGGCACCACAACTGTGGGTCAATATTTACATCTGAAAGTGCCGGAACACATTCTACTGCTGCTGCTCTTCGTTAGCGTCACTGCTGTAGATAATAAGCTAGTTAGCACACGCTAACCATCGTAGCTTACTTTAGAGTAAATACACACAGTTTAATTTATTCCTTTATTCCGATGAGGCCAAAACCAAAAAGCCTCCAAACGCACTTCAACACGTGGAGACGTGCTAAGTTTCCCAGTTACGGTTGCTGAGCTATGATTGGATGATGCTTTTTTTGGAGGCGGGGTTTAACAAATGGAACGTTTTTTTTACAGATTTAATTAAAAACTTAAATACAGTTTCTGCAATATGTTGAACAAAAGGTTACAATAAACAACAAACAAACAAACTGATTTGATAAATTGGTAAATACGTATGAAAACAAAGTGTATCAGTTTTGCACGTTTCCTCAGCATTAATACACAGATATGACTTTAGACGGACAATTGAACAAACTTAAGGGACAAAGAAACTTGCAAAATGATGAATGATTAACGTGAAATAGTTAATCTGTCGTGCATGGACACAGAAACATTAAAACAAGTATTCAATTCTTCAAATCTAATTTTTTGGAATCAAACTCTTCATTCGTGCGTCATTTCTCACGAGAGGAAGTGAACAGAGGACAGAGGAACAGAGGAACAGAGGAACAGCTGGCTGTTGTGAAATAAAGAGGAGTAACATAGCTCCAGAGACGGAGGACGAAGCTTCTCCTCCTCTTCCTCGGAGTCATCGAGGCCCGAGAGGCTCCTGCAGAGACGCGACGTCTTAAAGAGAAACACGTCTGTTGGCTTTTCTACGTCTCACTCTGTGGGGAGGAAGAAGAATCCACTCTGGAGATGTTGGTCATGTTGGTTGACCAGAAAGATTTGACCTCGGAGCAAAGGGGGGTTGTGTTCAGGGACGACGAAGAAAGCGGGAAAAACAGGACCTCGCTTTACAAATGTTCAAGAGATGTAATCATGATCTTGTGACTTTATGTGATGAATCTGTGGTCCTTCTGAAAAGTCGGACACAGATAATTGGTATTATCTTGCGATGTAAGGAAGCCTTTAGTCGGGTAATGAGCTAAGTGACGCTGGTTATCTGCTTATCCACATTTGTAGGTCTCGATGACACGCGGGCTCTGATCTCAGTCTTCAGCTGGTTTTGTTTTGGTCTTGATATTACGCTTTAACTACCAGACTTCTGGTGGAGAAAATCAGATTTTTCAGTAATAATACTTGTATTTTACTAACCAAACAAAGCATGTGTTTTTCTTAGGAATTACCAAGAAATCTATTTCTTTGTAAATATTTATATTAAAATCCAATCATCTTCATCTTCCTGTAAAGCAAAATATGATGTGTGTTCACGTAAGCTAGTACCACTCGGGGTGGGAATCACAAGAGGCCACACGATACGTATCCTGATACTTAAGTCACGATACGATATTATCACGATACTTAAGTCACGATACGATATTATCACGATACTTAAGTTACGATACGATATTATCACGATACTTAAGTCACAATACGATATTATCACGATACTTAAGTCACGATACGATATTATCACGATACTTAAGTCACGATATGATATTATCACGATACTTAAGTCACAATACGATACTATTACGATACTTAAGTCACAATACGATACTATTACGATACTTAAGTCACGATACGATATTATCACGATACTTAAGTCACAATATGATATTATCACGATACTTAAGTCACGATATGATATTATCACGATACTTAAGTCACAATATGATATTATCACGATACTTAAGTCACAATACGATATTATCACGATACTTAAGTCACGATACGACACTGGAACTTTAATGTGCAGAACTTATGTTAGAAATTGTTTCTTTCCACCACGGGTTTGGTTTGGAAGAAACTACAGTTTTTGTCAAATGAGATTGTTAGTAGTGTGTCATGTATTCAAGCACCGCTGTCCCCATCTGGACACATGTGGGTGGACCTGTATTCTGTTTATAGAGGTCACGATGTCTCTGACTCAGGACTTTCTGTCCCCTGGTTCTTCTTCTCCTCATTTCCAGACCCAGTTGTTTAAAAGGTCATGAAACATCATGAACATTTTCAGTTCTTGTGCACATACATTTGGGTATCTGGGGTTCCCACTAACCCACAAACTGTGATATAAGGTAACATAGTCCGTTTTGTGTGTGCTGCCTAGATCAGATCAGGGGTTCTGAAAGAGACAACGGAGTGTTTCAGACAGACGGTGAATACGGACATGTTCAGACGGACAGTCTGAGAGAAATTAAGTGTTTTTTTAACATTAAAGAATATAAACATGTTCTTGTAGAAACCCAGAATACAAGTTTGAAACTAAAAATGAGCGAGACATGTCTCCTTTAAATCAACCGTGAAGCCATGAAGCCTCTACGGACGTGTTTGGTAGTATTTTAAAAGTCTTTCTTTCTTCATCAAGTTCAAGTTTAAATACGCTTTTTTTGGATGTATGAGGTCGATATGACTCAACATGAACTGAAATACGTTGAATGAATAAAATACTACATGGTACAATATGCAAGTATTGGATTTCTCGTTGTGAGCATGAATCTGCTGCTTTAACAGAAAACTACATAAAAGTATTTGGACAATGTCTTCTGCTCATTTCCTTCCTCACCTAGTGACACACGTGCACACAAATACACAAGCGTGGGCGCGCACAGTTACGCGCAGTGGTGCTTGAAGGACTCCTTCCTTCAAGGAGGCGATCCATCCCCCAGCCTCACTCTTCTTCTTTCTCCTCCTCTTCACCTCCTCCTCACCTCTTCTTCTTCTCTTCCTCCTCCATCTCTCTTCTTCTCTTCCTCCCTCCAGACAGGTTTTCCTTCTCGGGAAACACCGGACTGTTGCGCCCCATGTCGTCGCGTCAAGCCGGACAGAATGAGATCTGATGCCGGGTTATTTAGCTACAAAATAAAAGCACGTATGGAGGAAAATCTATAACAAAGATGCACAGGGCTACAGAATCACTACGAAGTGTTATGTTTCCAGAAGGAAGCCTCCATAAATAGGTCTACATTTTGAATATGTATTTATATGTTTAAACTTTAAAGTGTATTTTTGTCTTCTTTACTACGGCTAATGTGATTAAAATATCATGACCTTTCACTTCAGCCTTGTATCATCTATAAACTTGTCAAATGTCAGTGAATATAATACAACTAAGATTTAATTCACTACTTTAATCCTTAAATCCACTTTGGCACTTCTATGGTTTAGGATCAAAAAACAAACAAACTCGGGCTTTGATTTTGAAAGGCTAAACCGGATGTGTTGCCTGCTACACTTTGGCTGATTTGACACCCCTCTCCACAGCAGCTGAGTCTCTCCTCTCCACCACACAAAATAAGAAAAGCTCGCTCGCAGTCTAAAAACAATGAGGGCGCACGACGCGCAACTCGCTCCAAGCGTCTCCAACGGCGGCGGAGGATCCGTAGCGTGCGTCCGCGCGCCAACCGGCGGGAGAAGGACCACAGGAATATAACTTGACCATCTGCGGAGTTTGTTATTATTATTTTGTTGTTGTTGTTGTTGTTGGGGGAGTAATCATGCCTTTCTGCAAACGGACGATACTTCCGAAAGATGTGTGCAAGCCCGACGCCGCGAGGCTGCAGCGGTGGCGGCGGGCGGAGGTCTTCGGGGACTTGGCGGACGTGTGCGGCTTCAGCCTGTGCTCGGTGCTCCGGCAGCTCTCGGATCTGTCCCGGCAGTCGGTGAGCATCCTGGAGGAGCTGGAGGGAGAGCTGGTGTCCGCCTGCCGCCGGTCCGGCGCGCTGGAGGGCAGAGTGGTCCGGCTGCAGAGACACGTCGCCGCGCTGGTCAGCAAGCCTCCGCCGAGAAGTAAGAGGAAATTAAAACACGCACGCGCACGCACACACAGCTGGAGTCACTTTGCACACGCGTGCACTTACAGGAGTTTAGTTTAATGTCAAACTTTCTGATATCAGCCCGCACGCACGCTCCTTTTTATCTGGACAGATTTGTGGTTTTGTGACTTGACATGACCGAAAAGAAAAGCAAAGCGAAGCGAGCGGCCACTGCGCGCGGTGCACATCACCAGAGTTCCTCGGGGTGTGAGTAAGTGAGAGGTTTATTATTGGAGGGTTTCTTATTGTCAGCTGGCGGAGATGTGTCCGTGCGTTCACTTGCTGCAGGAAATCTGAGACGTTTTACGCACAAACGCTTAAAAAAGGATCCAGAAAAGTGATTAAATGATGCT
>JAVDOI010000095.1:565000-573317 GCA_032191485.1 Leptoclinus maculatus | reverse complement strand
ATGAAAACTGTGGAATCAACTGTCCTGAGTGACTTTTTTGAAGAAAATCTTTGAAACTATGTTTACTTTCACAAAATCCCACCTTTTGGCCTCCTCTCAGCCTGAAACGTCTTTTAAGAGCATAAAAAGTGAAAATGCATCTCTAAGGCAGTAAAGTGCTGAAAGCAGCAGATATTCATGAAAATGACATGAAACTGTGAAATCAACTGTCCTGAGCCACTTTTTTGAAGAAAATCTTCGAAACTAGATTACTTTCACAAAATCCCACTTTTGGCCTCTTCCCAGGCTAAAAATTATTTCATGAGCTTAAAAGTGAAAATAAATCTTTAGGCAAGTAAAGTTTTGAAAACAGCAGATATTCATGAAAATGACATGAAACTGTGAAATCAACTGTCCTGAGCCACTTTTC
Organism: Leptoclinus maculatus; assembly: GCA_032191485.1. Lineage (NCBI taxonomy): Eukaryota > Metazoa > Chordata > Actinopteri > Perciformes > Stichaeidae > Leptoclinus > Leptoclinus maculatus. The sequence goes on along the minus strand of JAVDOI010000095.1, from coordinate 572,908 downwards.
TGAAGAAGATCTTCGAAACTAGATTACTTTCACAAAATCCACTTTTGGCCTCTTCCCAGGCTAAAAATTATTTCATGAGCTTAAAAGTGAAAATAAATCTGTAGGCAGTAAAGCTCTGAAAACAGCAGATATTCATGAAATGACATGAAACTGTGAAATCAACTGTCCTGAGCCACATTTCTGAAGAAAATCTTCGAAACTATGTTTGCTTTCACAAAATCCACTTTGGCCTCCTCTCAGCCTGAAACGTCTTTTAAGAGCATAAAAAGTGAAAATGCATCTCTAAGGCAGTAAAGTGCTGAAAGCAGCAGATATTCATGAAAATGACATGAAACTGTGAAATCAACTGTCCTGAGTCACTTTTTTGAAGAAAATCTTTGACACTATGTTTACTTTCACAAAATCCACTTTTGGCCTCCTCTCAGCCTGAAACGTCTTTTAAGAGCATAAAAAGTGAAAAATGCATTTCTAAGGCAGTAAAGTGCTGAAAGCAGCAGGTTCTAATGAAAACACCATGAAAACTGTGAAATCAACTGTCCTGAGTCACTTTTTTGAAGAAAATCTTTGAAACTATGTTTACTTTCACAAAATCCACTTTTGGCCTCCTCTCAGCCTGAAACGTCTTTTAAGAGCATAAAAAGTGAAAATGCATCTCTAAGTCAGCAAAGTGCTAAAAGCAGAAGATATTCATGGAAATGACATGACACTGTGAAATCAACTGTCCTGAGTCACTTTTTTGAAGAAAATCTTTGAAACTATGTTTACTTTCACAAAATCCACTTTTGGCCTCCTCTCAGCCTGAAACGTCTTTTAAGAGCATAAAAAGTGAAAATGCTTTTTTAAGGCAGTAAAGTGCTGAAAGCAGCAGGTTCTAATGAAACACCATGAAAACTGTGAAAATCAACTGTCCTGAGTCACTTTTTGAAGAAAATCTTTGAAACTATGTTTACTTTCACAAAATCCACTTTTGGCCTCTTCTCAGCCTGAAACGTCTTTTAAGAGCATAAAAAGTGAAAATGCATCTCTAAGTCAGCAAAGTGCTAAAAGCAGAAGATATTCATGGAAATGACATGAAACTGTGAAATCAACTGTCCTGAGTCACTTTTTTGAAGAAAAGCTTTGAAACTATGTTTACTTTCACAAAATCCACTCAGCCTGAAACGTCTTTTAAGAGCATAAAAGTGAAAATGCTTGTCTAAGGCAGTAAAGTGCTGAAAGCACGAGATATTCATGGAAATGACATGAAAACTGTGGAATCTGTGGAATCAACTGAGTGACTTTTTTTTGAAGAAAATCTTTGAAACTATGTTTACTTTCACAAATCCACTTTTGGCCTCCTCTCAGCCTGAAACGTCTTTTAAGAGCATAAAAAGTGAAAATGCATCTCTAAGGCAGTAAAGTGCTGAAAGCAGCAGATATTCATGAAAATGACATGGAAACTGTGAAATCAACTGTCCTGAGTGACTTTTTTGAAGAAAATCTTCGAAACTAGATTACTTTCACAAATCCACTTTTGGCCTCCTCTCAGCCTGAAACGTCTTTTAAGAGCATAAAAAGTGAAATGCATCTCTAAGGCAGTAAAAGTGCTGAAAGCAGCAGATATTCATGAAAATGACATGAAACTGTGAAATCAACTGTCCTGAGCCACTTTTTTGAAGAAAATCTTCGAAACTAGATTACTTTCACAAAATCCACTTTGGCCTCTTCCCAGGCTAAAATTATTTCATGAGCTTAAAAAGTGAAAATAAATCTTTAGGCAGTAAAGTTTTGAAAACAGCAGATATTCATGAAAATGACATGAAACTGTGAAATCAACTGTCCTGAGCCACTTTTCCTGAAGAAGATCTTCGAAACTAGATTACTTTCACAAAATCCACTTTTGGCCTCTTCCCAGGCTAAAAATTATTTCATGAGCTTAAAAAGTGAAAATAAATCTGTAGGCAGTAAAAGCTCTCGAAAACAGCAGATATTCATGAAATGACATGAAACTGTGAAATCAACTGTCCTGAGCCACATTTCTGAGAAAAATCTTCGAAACTATGTTTGCTTTCACAAAATCCACTTTTGGCCTCCTCTCAGCCCTGAAACGTCTTTTAAGAGCATAAAAAGTGAAAATGCATCTCTAAGGCAGTAAAGTGCTGAAAGCAGCAGATATTCATGAAAATGACATGAAACTGTGAAATCAACTGTCCTGAGTCACTTTTTTGAAGAAAATCTTTGACACTTATGTTTACCTTTCACAAAATCCACTTTTGGCCTCCTCTCAGCCTGAAACGTCTTTTAAGAGCATAAAAAGTGAAAATGCTTATCTAAGGCAGTAAAGTGCTGAAAGCAGCAGATATTCATGGAAATGACATGAAACTGTGAAATCAACTGTCCTGAGTGACTTTTTTGAAGAAAATCTTTGAAACTATGTCTACTTTCACAAAATCCACTTTTGGCATCCTCTCAGCCTGAAACGTCTTTTAAGAGCATAAAAAGAGGGAAATGCATTTCTAAGGCAGTAAAGTGCTTGAAAGCAGCAGGTTCTAATGAAAACACCATGAAACTGTGAAATCAACTGTCCTGAGTCACTTTTTTGAAGAAAATCTTTGAAACTATGTTTTACTTTCACAAAATCCACTTTTGGCCTCCTCTCAGCCTGAAACGTCTTTTAAGAGCATAAAAATGTGAAAATGCATCTCTAAGTCAGCAAAGTGCCTAAAAGCAGAAGATATTCATGGAAATGACATGACACTGTGAAATCAACTGTCCTGAGTCACTTTTTTGAAGAAAATCTTTGAAACTATGTTTACTTTCACAAAATCCACTTTTGGCCTCCTCTCAGCCTGAAACGTCTTTTAAGAGCATAAAAAGTGAAAATGCTTTTTTAAGGCAGTAAAGTGCTGAAAGCAGCAGGTTCTAATGAAAACACCATGAAACTGTGAAAATCAACTGTCCTGAGTCACTTTTTTGAAGAAAATCTTTGAAACTATGTTTACTTTCACAAAATCCACTTTTGGCCTCTTCTCAGCCTGAAACGTCTTTTAAGAGCATAAAAAGTGAAAATGCATCTCTAAGTCAGCAAAGTGCTAAAAGCAGAAGATATTCATGGAAATGACATGAAACTGTGAAATCAACTGTCCTGAGTCACTTTTTTGAAGAAAAGCTTTGAAACTATGTTTACTTTCACAAAATCCACTTTTGGCCTCCTCTCAGCCTGAAACGTCTTTTAAGAGCATAAAAAGTGAAAATGCTTGTCTAAGGCAGTAAAGTGCTGAAAGCAGAGATATTCATGGAAATGACATGAAACTGTGGAATCAACTGTCCTGAGTGACTTTTTTGAAGAAAATCTTTGAAACTATGTTTACTTTCACAAAATCCACTTTTGGCCTCCTCTCAGCCTGAAACGTCTTTTAAGAGCATAAAAAGTGAAAATGCATCTCTAAGGCAGTAAAGTGCTGAAAGCAGCAGATATTCATGAAAATGACATGAAACTGTGAAATCAACTGTCCTGAGCCACTTTTTTGAAGAAAATCTTCGAAACTAGATTACTTTCACAAAATCCACTTTTGGCCTCTTCCCAGGCTAAAAATTATTTCATGAGCTTAAAAAGTGAAAATAAATCTTTAGGCAGTAAAGTTTTGAAAACAGCAGATATTCATGAAAATGACATGAAACTGTGAAATCAACTGTCCTGAGCCACTTTTCTGAAGAAGATCTTCGAAACTAGATTACTTTCACAAAATCCACTTTTGGCCTCTTCCCAGGCTAAAAATTATTTCATGAGCTTAAAAAGTGAAAATAAATCTGCAGGCAGTAAAGCTCTGAAAACAGCAGATATTCATGAAATGACATGAAACTGTGAAATCAACTGTCCTGAGCCACTTTTCTGAAGAAAATCTTCGAAACTATGTTTGCTTTCACGAAATCCACTTTTGGCCTTATCCCAGCCTGAAACTTCTTTTAAGAGCATAAAAAGTGAAAATAAATCTTTAGGCAGTAAAGTTCTGAAAACAGCAGATATTCATGAAAATGACATGAAACTGTGAAATCAACTGTCCTGAGCCACTTTTCTGAAGAAGATCTTCGAAACTAGATTACTTTCACAAAATCCACTTTTGGCCTCTTCCCAGGCTAAAAATTATTTCATGAGCTTAAAAAGTGAAAATAAATCTGTAGGCAGTAAAGCTCTGAAAACAGCAGATATTCATGAAATGACATGAAACTGTGAAATCAACTGTCCTGAGCCACATTTCTGAAGAAAATCTTCGAAACTATGTTTGCTTTCACAAAATCCACTTTTGGCCTCTTCCCAGCCTGAAACTTCTTTTAAGAGCATAAAAAGTGAAAATAAATCTTTAGGCAGTATAGTTCTGAAAACAGCAGATATTCATGAAAATGACATGAAACTGTGAAATCAACTGTCCTGAGCCACTTTTTTGAAGAAAATCTTCGAAACTAGATTACTTTCACAAAATCCACTTTTGGCCTCTTCCCAGGCTAAAAATTATTTCATGAGCTTAAAAAGTGAAAATAAATCTTTAGGCAGTAAAGTTCTGAAAACAGCAGATATTCATGAAAATGAAATGAAACTGTGAAATCAACTGTCCTGAGCCACTTTTCTGAAGAAAATCTTCGAAACTAGATTACTTTCACAAAATCCACTTTTGGCCTCTTCCCAGGCTAAAAATTATTAAATGAGCTTAAAAAGTGAAAATAAATCTGTAGGCAGTAAAGTTCTGAAAACAGCAGATATTCATGAAATGACATGAAACTGTGAAATCAACTGTCCTGAGCCACTTTTCTGAAGAAAATCTTCGAAACTATGTTTGCTTTCACGAAATCCACTTTTGGCCTTATCCCAGCCTGAAACTTCTTTTAAGAGCATAAAAAGTGAAAATAAATCTTTAGGCAGTAAAGTTCTGAAAACAGCAGATATTCATGAAAATGACATGAAACTGTGAAATCAACTGTCCTGAGCCACATTTCTGAAGAAAATCTTCGAAACTATGTTTGCTTTCACAAAATCCACTTTTGGCCTCTTCCCAGCCTAAAAATTATTTCATGAGCTTAAAAAGTGAAAATAAATCTGTAGGCAGTAAAGTTCTGAAAACAGCAGATATTCAAGAAGATGACATGAAACTGTGACATCAACTGTCCTGAGTCACTTGTTTGAAGAAAATCTTCGAAACTATGTTTGCTTTCACAATATCCACTTTTGGCCTCTTTCCAGCCTGAAACTTCTTTTAAGAGCATAAAAAGTGAAAATAAATCTTTAGGCAGTACAGTTCTGAAAACAGCAGATATTCATGAAAATGACATGAAACTGTGAAATCAACTGACCTGAGCCACATTTCCGAAGAAAATCTTCGAAACTATGTTTGCTTTCACAAAATCCACTTTTGGCCTCTTCCCAGCCTGAAACTTATTTTAAGAGCATAAAAAGTGAAAATAAATCTTTAGGCAGTACAGTTCTGAAAGCAGCAGATATTCATGAGACAGACAGGCAGAGAGAGACAGACAGACAGAGAATCAGACAGAGAGACAGAGAGACAGAGAGACAGAGAGACAGAGAGACAGAGAGACAGAGAGACAGAGAGACAGAGAGACAGAGAGACAGAGAGACAGAGAGACAGACAGACAGAGAGAGAGAGAGACAGACAGGCAGAGAGAGAGAGAGAGAGACAGACAGGCAGAGAGAGAGACAGACAGACAGAGAGACAGACAGGCAGAGAGAGAGACAGACAGGGAGAGAGACAGACAGACAGACAGACAGACAGACAGACAGAGAGAGAGAGACAGGCAGAGAGAGAGACAGACAGACAGACAGACAGACAGACAGACAGACAGACAGACAAACAGACAGACAGACAGACAGGCAGAGAGAGAGACAGACAGGCAGAGAGAGACAGACAGACAGAGAGACAGACAGAGAGACAGAGAGACAGAGAGACAGAGAGAGAGAGAGACAGACAGACAGGCAGAGAGAGAGACAGACAGGCAGAGAGAGACAGACAGATAGAGAGAGAGAGACAGACAGACAGGCAGAGAGAGAGACAGACAGGGAGAGAGACAGACAGACAGACAGACAGACAGGAGGTCTAACAATGCCTTTGGCTGAATATCTCCAGGTCATGTTGAAAGGGTGGGACTGGGTAGGGGGGAGAGGAGACATAATCATAATGTTTGACACACATTAACAGAGGTTATTAAATGGCAGGCTTCATCACAAGCATTTCAGTTAGTATTCACTCTTTGGGGCTTTTATTTTGAAATGGTGTGTGTGTGTCGGGGGGGGGGAGAGGAGACAGAATCATAATGTTAGATAAATGACAGGTTTCATCACAAGCATTTCAGTTAGAATTCATTCTGTGGGGCTTTTATTTTAAAATGGGGTGTGTGTGTGTGGTGGGGGGGAGGGGAAAAAGTCCTCTAAGACTTGAATGACTGTATGAGAGAGAGAAACACACAGAGAGAGAGACACACAGAGAGAGAGACAGACAGAGAGAGAGAGAGAAAGACAGAAAGAGAGAGAGAGACAGAGAGAGAATGTTGAAGCCCGAAAGCATTTAAACTGGTGTCTGTAGCTGAAAGTATGAGGAAGAAGAAGGCTTTGAAAGTTCAAGTTTAACAGGATTTGAAGATTTTCTCCATAGACATCCCATTAAATAAAAATTGCTAAAAGCTTAATAATTCAAAGTTTAAAGATTAAAGATATGGAAAGTCATATCCCCTCTCCTGAAAGCTGAACATTTTGATATTTGAACAGTTTCTGTAGCTTAAAAAAACTGTCAGCAGTAGTGATATTTGTAGTAGTAGTAGTAGTAGTAGAAGTTGTAGTTGTATTATAATTATTATTAGGAGTAGAAGTATTAGTAGCTAGAATAAGTACTTGTTGTAGCAGTAGTGGTATTTGTAGTAGCAGTAGTAGTAGAAGTTAGCATTTCAGTTAGAATTCATTCTGTGGGGCTTTTATTTTGAAATGGGGTGTGGGGGGGGGGCAGAAGGGGAGAGGAGACAGGATCATAATGTTAGATGAACATAAAAAGGTTATTAAATGACAGATTTCATCACAAGCATTTCAGTTAGAATTCATCCTGTGGGGCTTTTATTTTAAAATGGTGTGTGTGTGTGTGTGCCTGTGGTGGGGGGAGGGGTGGAGGGGAAAAAGTCCACTAAGACCTGAATGACTGTATGAGAGAGAGACACATACAGAGAGAGAGAGAGTGAGAGCAGTGTATGTGCCTGTGTGTCTGAGTCTGTGTTTATAAACATCACTAATTCAAACACCTGTGTGCCTGCAGTCTTTTAATGGAGATAAAACTGTGAAACAACTCTCAAACAAATCCTCAAAATTCCCATAACCGTAGCTCCTATTGCTCCAATATTGGAAATTGAGAGGAAGGATGATTTGAAAAACAGATCCTGTGAAAATTGTGTCTGTAGTGTAAGAAATGTGGCTTCAATGGCGATTTTATTTTAAAATGGGGTGTGTGTGTGTGTGTGGTGGGGGGGAGGGGAAAAAGTCCTCTAAGACTTGAATGACTGTATGAGAGAGAGAAACACACAGAGAGAGAGACACACAGAGAGAGAGACACACAGAGAGAGAGACAGACAGAGAGAGACAGACAGACAGACAGACAGACAGACAGACAGAAAGAGAGAGTCAGAGAGACAGACAGAGAGAGAGAGAGAAAGACAGAAAGAGAGAGAGAGACAGACAGAGAGAGAATGTTGAAGCCTGAAAGCATTTAAACTGGTGTCTGTAGCTGAAAGTATGAGGAATAAGAAGGCTTTGAAAGTTCAAGTTTAACAGGATTTGAAGATTTTCTCCATAGACATCCCATTAAATAAAAATTGCTAAAAGCTTAATAATTCAAAGTTTAAAGATTAAAGATATGGAAAGTCATATCCCCTCTCCTGAAA
>JAVDOI010000095.1:537500-552500 GCA_032191485.1 Leptoclinus maculatus | reverse complement strand
TTAAGGCAGAAGAATATGTGTTCATTCGCGAGGACGGCCTCCATGGACCCTATAAAAGCTCCCTACGAGGGCCCGTTTCGTGTACTAGAGACCGGGGACAAAACCTTCAAAGTGAACATTGGCGGGAAACTATCGGTGGATCGCCTGAAACCAGCACATCCAGACCTGTACCGGTTGGTCCAGGGTGGCCGAACCCCCACGGCGGGGGCGTCCTCCTACCCTTCCAGCACACCGCTACAAGGCCCGGAAGCTTCCTCCGATGGCCGCCCTGGCTCCTGCTCCTGGTCGATTGAGCCAGCCACTTGCTTTTTTCAGTCGACAGTTGCGTCCTAACTTGGTGAATTCTGGGGGGGCGTATGCACTTGAGGACATAATTCAGCAGGACTGGGGGAGTGGCATAGCCATGGGAATGTGACGTCATGTTGGGTTTAAAGGAGGTGATGGCAGTGTTCGGCTTGAAATGTGTGTGAGAGTTGAAATAAACGACAACAGAGGTGAGCAGCCAAAAAGAGACACTTGTCGACTCGGTTAATCCCTGCGCTCCTACAATATGATGATTGTTTGGCTACATTACAATATTTTATCAATTAGCCAGTTAAAACTCTTTGTAACCTGGTAACCTGCACCCGCAAATTCCGCAAATTCCGGTTCTGAACGAAGGGGCCCCACACTCTAACTACAAGGTATTTTTTAATAATTCCAAGGGGTTATTAACACTAAGAATGGTTTGCTCATATGAATAGAGTAAATATTATGTATATATTACTGGTTAATAGCAGATGAAGATGGAACACAGCTCCACTTTGAAAATGTCAAATTCGTATGGTGAAAAAGCACTATTATTCATAATACGATATTAAATGAGGCTCAGTAAAGCCTAGAACCACCCACCATCATAGCAAACGACAGCAGTAGTGAATAGAAAAAGAATTTGAGTGAATTGAGTCAAGTATGCCAGAATTAGAGACATAAACGTACGAGAGGTCACGAAAGGTCGTCATTTGAGAAACAGCCTCTCCAGCTGTTCCATTGTACTTTTACAACCTAAATAACTATATATTTAACTTCCTTTATCCTTCTACATGCACAATCTATCACATACAGCAGTTAGAAATCATTTTGGAGAGCTGGAACCGTCTCCAAAGCCTCTCCAGGCCGGCGACCTACGGGAGAATTGCGCAATAGCTGGTGTGTATTGCGCCGTTGTAGAGCTCCTGGTTGGTCAATTTTCGTTTTTTTTTGCTCTGTGCGCAAGTGTCTGGTGTGGCCAATCGATTGGCGTTAACAGATTTACCAGGAAGTCTTTAGTTTTCCGAAAAATGCCGATCTACGCCGAGGACCCGGCACGTAAAAGTCGCGAGACTGCCTCGCTGGAATGTTGTCCCCGAGCTTATTTGACCCCCCTTTCTTTATTTCACAACTTTATTAGAACGGAAATGGGACAGAATGAGGTGGCCTGAAGGAGAATGTCTGTTTGTTTCTTACATGAATGAATGCCTGAGAGGTTTGTATTTAACAGTATATTGTTTGCATCTTGCAATAAATATTGATATGTTCTTGATCACTTTGTGTTGTGTCTATTTGCCTTTTCTGTTAAAAAACTATGGGTTTTGAGGCACCCAATGTCATTTATAAATGCTTTATAAGGCATAAAAAGTCCTCACTTTAGATGAGCTCACACAAAATACTTTACTAATGACTACTAACTACCTTAATAAATCATTAATTAATGAATCATGACTTGCAGTATTAATACGCATTCATAAAGCATATATTAACATAGTCCCTAACCATTAGTGCATATCTAAATCATTATATATACATAAATGCATGAATAATGTACATCTAAATAAGTTATTAATCATTTACTAACACTTTATAAATTATCTTATTAATCATCTAGGGTTAGGGTTGGGTTAGGGTTAGGGGTTAGGGTTAGGGTTAGGGTTAGGGTTAGGGTTAGGGTTGGGTTAGGGTTGGGTTAGGGTTAGGGGTTAGGGTTAGGGTTAGGGTTGGGTTAGGGTTAGGGTTAAGGGTTGGGTTAGGGTTAGGGTTAGGGTTAGGGTTAGGGTTGGGTTAGGGTTAGGGTTAGGGTTAGGGTTAGGGTTAGGGTTAGGGTTAGGGGTTAGGGTTAGGGTTAGGGTTAGGGTTAACCCTATATTTAATTGGTTTGTAAAATATATAATACTTCATTTACAAATGGGGAATCCATCATTTATAAAGTATGAAAACACAATAATAGAACACATAATAGACAAGCTTATTAATCAAGAATAAAACATTTATAACTGTTGTTATAAAGGGGGGCTAATGAATTATTAATGTAGGAACAATGCTTTATAAATGATGAATTAAGTGTTTACTCATGCTTAACTAATGCTTCATAGTGTGTAGTTATTATAAAGTGCTACCGAAACGTCTTTTAAGAGCATAAAAAGTGAAAATGCATATCTAAGGCAGTAAAGTGCTGAAAGCAGCAGGTTCTCATGAAAACACAATGAAACTGTGAAATCAACTGTCCTGAGTGACTTTTTTGAAGAAAATCTTTGAAACTATGTTTACTTTCACAAAATCCACTTTTGGCCTCCTCTCAGCCTGAAACGTCTTTTAAGAGCATAAAAAGTGAAAATGCATCTCTAAGGCAGTAAAGTGCTGAAAGCAGCAGATATTCATGGAAATAACATGAAACTGTGAAATCAACTGTCCTGAAACACTTTTTTGAAGAAAATCTTTGAAACTATGTTTACTTTAAAAAATCCACGTTAAGGACTCTTCTCAGCCTGAAACGTCTTTTAAGAGCATAAAAAGTGAAAATGCATATCTAAGGCAGTAAAGTGCTGAAAGCAGCAGGTTCTAATGAAAACATCATGAAACTGTGAAATCTACTGTCCTGAGTCACTTTTTTGAAGAAAATCTTTGAAAGTATGTTTACTTTAAAAAATCCACGTTAGGACTCCTCTCAGCCTGAAACGTCTTTTAAGAGCATAAAAAGTGAAAATGCATCTCTAAGGCAGTAAAGTGCTGAAAGCAGCAGATATTCATGAAAATTACATGAAACTGTGAAATCAACTGTCCTGAGCCACTTTTTTGAAGAAAATCTTTGAAACTATGTTTACTTTCACAAAATCCACTTTTGGCCTCCTCTCATCCTGAAACGTCTTTTAAGAGCATAAAAAGTGAAAATGCATCTCTAAGTCAGCAAAGTGCTGAAAGCAGCAGATATTCATGGGAATGACATGAAACTGTGAAATCAACTGTCCTGAGCCACTTTTATGAAGAAAATCTCTGAAACTATGTTTACTTTCACAAAATCCACTTTTGGCCTCCTCTCATCCTGAAACGTCTTTTAAGAGCATAAAAAGTGAAAATGCATCTCTAAGGCAGTAAAGTGCTGAAAGCAGCAGGTTCTAATGAAAACACCATGAAACTGTGAAATCAACTGTCCTGAGTCACTTTTTTGAAGAAAATCTTTGAAACTATGTTTACTTTCACAAAATCCACGTAGGACTCCTCTCAGCCTGAAACGTCTTTTAAGAGCATAAAAAGTGAAAATGCATCTCTAAGGCAGTAAAGTGCTGAAAGCAGCAGGTTCTCATGAAAACACAATGAAACTGTGAAATCAACTGTCCTGAGTGACTTTTTTGAAGAAAATCTTTGAAACTATGTTTACTTTCACAAAATCCACTTTTGGCCTCCTCTCAGCCTGAAACGTCTTTTAAGAGCATAACAAGTGAAAATGCATCTCTAAGGCAGTAAAGTGCTGAAAGCAGCAGATATTCATGGAAATAACATGAAACTGTGAAATCAACTGTCCTGAAACACTTTTTTGAAGAAAATCTTTGAAACTATGTTTACTTTAAAAAATCCACGTTAAGGACTCTTCTCAGCCTGAAACGTCTTTTAAGAGCATAAAAAGTGAAAATGCATATCTAAGGCAGTAAAGTGCTGAAAGCAGCAGGTTCTAATGAAAACATCATGAAACTGTGAAATCTACTGTCCTGAGTCACTTTTTTGAAGAAAATCTTTGAAAGTATGTTTACTTTAAAAAATCCACGTTAGGACTCCTCTCAGCCTGAAACGTCTTTTAAGAGCATAAAAAGTGAAAATGCATCTCTAAGGCAGTAAAGTGCTGAAAGCAGCAGATATTCATGAAAATTACATGAAACTGTGAAATCAACTGTCCTGAGCCACTTTTTTGAAGAAAATCTTTGAAACTATGTTTACTTTCACAAAATCCACTTTTGGCCTCCTCTCATCCTGAAACGTCTTTTAAGAGCATAAAAAGTGAAATGCATCTCTAAGTCAGCAAAGTGCTGAAAGCAGCAGATATTCATGGGAATGACATGAAACTGTGAAATCAACTGTCCTGAGCCACTTTTATGAAGAAAATCTCTGAAACTATGTTTACTTTCACAAAATCCACTTTTGGCCTCCTCTCATCCTGAAACGTCTTTTAAGAGCATAAAAAGTGAAAATGCATCTCTAAGGCAGTAAAGTGCTGAAAGCAGCAGATATTCATGGAAATGACATGAAACTGTGAAATCAACTGTCCTGAGTCACTTTTTTGAAGAAAATCTTTGAAACATGTTTACTTTCACAAAATCCACTTTTGGCCTCCTCTCAGCCTGAAACGTCTTTTAAGAGCATAACAAGTGAAAATGCATATCTAAGGCAGTAAAGTGCTGAAAGCAGCAGGTTCTAATGAAAACACCATGAAACTGTGAAATCAACTGTCCTGAGTCACTTTTTTGAAGAAAATCTTTGAAACTATGTTTACTTTCACAAAATCCACTTTTGGCCTCCTCTCAGCCTGAAACGTCTTTTAAGAGCATAAAAAGTGAAAATGCATCTCTAAGTCAGCAAAGTGCTGAAAGCAGAAGATATTCATGGAAATGACATGAAACTGTGAAATCAACTGTCCTGAGTCACTTTTTTGAAGAAAATCTTTGAAACTATGTTTACTTTCACAAAATCCACGTAGGACTCCTCTCAGCCTGAAACGTCTTTTAAGAGCAAAAAAAGTGAAAATGCATCTCTAAGGCAGTAAAGTGCTGAAAGCAGCAGGTTCTAATGAAAACACCATAAAACTGTGAAATCAACTGTCCTGAGTGACTTTTTTGAAGAAAATCTTTGAAACTATGTTTACTTTCACAAAATCCACTTTTGGCCTCCTCTCAGCCTGAAACGTCTTTTAAGAGCATAACAAGTGAAAATGCATATCTAAGGCAGTAAAGTGCTGAAAGCAGCAGGTTCCAATGAAAACACCATGAAACTGTGAAATTAACTGTCCTGAGTCACTTTTTTGAAGAAAATCTTTGAAACTATGTTTACTTTCACAAAATCCACTTTTGGCCTCCTCTCTGCCTGAAACGTCTTTTAAGAGCATAAAAAGTGAAAATGCATCTCTAAGTCAGCAAAGTGCTGAAAGCAGAAGATATTCATGGAAATGACATGAAACTGTGAAATCAACTGTCCTGAGTCACTTTTTTGAAGAAAATCTTTGAAACTATGTTTACTTTCACAAAATCCACGTAGGACTCCTCTCAGCCTGAAACGTCTTTTAAGAGCAAAAAAAGTGAAAATGCATCTCTAAGGCAGTAAAGTGCTGAAAGCAGCAGGTTCTAATGAAAACACCATAAAACTGTGAAATCAACTGTCCTGAGTGACTTTTTTGAAGAAAATCTTTGAAACTATGTTTACTTTCACAAAATCCACTTTTGGCCTCCTCTCAGCCTGAAACGTCTTTTAAGAGCATAAAAAGTGAAAATGCATATCTAAGGCAGTAAAGTGCTGAAAGCAGCAGGTTCTAATGAAAACACCATAAAACTGTGAAATCAACTGTCCTGAGTCACTTTTTTGAAGAAAATCTTTGAAACTATGTTTACTTTCACAAAATCCACTTTTGGCCTCCTCTCAGCCTGAAACGTCTTTTAAGAGCATAAAAAGTGAAAATGCATCTCTAAGTCAGCAAAGTGCTGAAAGCAGAAGATATTCATGGAAATGACATGAAACTGTGAAATCAACTGTCCTGAGTCACTTTATTGAAGAAAATCTTTGAAACTATGTTTACTTTCACAAAATCCACGTAGGACTCCTCTCAGCCTGAAACGTCTTTTAAGAGCAAAAAAAGTGAAAATGCATCTCTAAGGCAGTAAAGTGCTGAAAGCAGCAGGTTCTAATGAAAACACCATGAAACTGTGAAATCAACTGTCCTGAGTGACTTTTTTGAAGAAAATCTTTGAAACTATGTTTACTTCACAAAATGCACGTAGGACTCAGCCTGAAACGTCTTTTAAGAGCATAAAAAGTGAAAATGCATCTCTAAGGCAGTAAAGTGCTGAAAGCAGCAGATATTCATGGAAATAACATGAAACTGTGAAATCAACTGTCCTGAGTCATATTTTTGAAGAAAATCTTTGAAACTATGTTTACTTTCACAAAATCCACTTTTGGCCTCCTCTCAGCCTGAAACGTCTTTTAAGAGCATAAAAAGTGAAAATGCATATCTAAGGCAGTAAAGTGCTGAAAGCAGCAGGTTCTAATGAAAACACCATGAAACTGTGAAATCAACTGTCCTGAGTCACTTTTTTGAAGAAAATCTTTGAAACTATGTTTACTTTCACAAAATCCACTTTTGGCCTCCTCTCAGCCTGAAACGTCTTTTAAGAGCATAAAAAGTGAAAATGCATCTCTAAGGCAGTAAAGTGCTGAAAGCAGCAGATATTCATGGAAATGACATGAAACTGTGAAATCAAACTGTCCTGAGTCACTTTTTTGAAGAAAATCTTTGAAAGTATGTTTACTTTAAAAAATCCACGTTAGGACTCCTCTCAGCCTGAAACGTCTTTTAAGAGCATAAAAAGTGAAAATGCATCTCTAAGGCAGTAAAGTGCTGAAAGCAGCAGATATTCATGAAAATGACATGAAACTGTGAAATCAACTGTCCTGAGCCACTTTTATGAAGAAAATCTTTAAAACTATGTTTACTTTAAAAAATCCACGTAGGACTCCTCTCAGCCTGAAACGTCTTTTAAGAGCAAAAAAAGTGAAAATGCATCTCTAAGGCAGTAAAGTGCTGAAAGCAGCAGATATTCATGGAAATAACATGAAACTGTGAAATCAACTGTCCTGAGTCATATTTTTGAAGAAAATCTTTGAAACTATGTTTACTTTCACAAAATCCACTTTTGGCCTCCTCTCAGCCTGAAACGTCTTTTAAGAGCATAAAAAGTGAAAATGCATATCTAAGGCAGTAAAGTGCTGAAAGCAGCAGGTTCTAATGAAAACACCATGAAACTGTGAAATCAACTGTCCTGAGTCACTTTTTTGAAGAAAATCTTTGAAACTATGTTTACTTTCACAAAATCCACTTTTGGCCTCCTCTCAGCCTGAAACGTCTTTTAAGAGCATAAAAAGTGAAAATGCATCTCTAAGGCAGTAAAGTGCTGAAAGCAGCAGATATTCATGGAAATGACATGAAACTGTGAAATCAAACTGTCCTGAGTCACTTTTTTGAAGAAAATCTTTGAAACTATGTTTACTTTCACAAAATCCACGTAGGACTCCTCTCAGCCTGAAACGTCTTTTAAGAGCAAAAAAAGTGAAAATGCATCTCTAAGGCAGTAAAGTGCTGAAAGCAGCAGGTTCTAATGAAAACACCATAAAACTGTGAAATCAACTGTCCTGAGTGACTTTTTTGAAGAAAATCTTTGAAACTATGTTTACTTTCACAAAATCCACTTTTGGCCTCCTCTCAGCCTGAAACGTCTTTTAAGAGCATAAAAAGTGAAAATGCATATCTAAGGCAGTAAAGTGCTGAAAGCAGCAGGTTCTAATGAAAACACCATAAAACTGTGAAATCAACTGTCCTGAGTCACTTTTTTGAAGAAAATCTTTGAAACTATGTTTACTTTCACAAAATCCACTTTTGGCCTCCTCTCAGCCTGAAACGTCTTTTAAGAGCATAAAAAGTGAAAATGCATATCTAAGGCAGTAAAATGCTTAAAGCAGCAGGTTCTAATGAAAACAACATTAAACTGTGAAATCAACCGTCCTGAGCCATTTTTTTGAAGAAAATCTTTAAAACTATGTTTACTTTAAAAAATCCACGTAGGACTCCTCTCAGCCTGAAACGTCTTTTAAGAGCAAAAAAAGTGAAAATGCATCTCTAAGGCAGTAAAGTGCTGAAAGCAGCAGGTTCTAATGAAAACACCATGAAACTGTGAAATCAACTGTCCTGAGTGACTTTTTTGAAGAAAATCTTTGAAACTATGTTTACTTCACAAAATGCACGTAGGACTCAGCCTGAAACGTCTTTTAAGAGCATAAAAAGTGAAAATGCATCTCTAAGGCAGTAAAGTGCTGAAAGCAGCAGATATTCATGGAAATAACATGAAACTGTGAAATCAACTGTCCTGAGTCATATTTTTGAAGAAAATCTTTGAAACTATGTTTACTTTCACAAAATCCACTTTTGGCCTCCTCTCAGCCTGAAACGTCTTTTAAGAGCATAAAAAGTGAAAATGCATATCTAAGGCAGTAAAGTGCTGAAAGCAGCAGATTCTAATGAAAACACCATGAAACTGTGAAATCAACTGTCCTGAGTCACTTTTTTGAAGAAAATCTTTGAAACTATGTTTACTTTCACAAAATCCACTTTTGGCCTCCTCTCAGCCTGAAACGTCTTTTAAGAGCATAAAAAGTGAAAATGCATCTCTAAGGCAGTAAAGTGCTGAAAGCAGCAGATATTCATGGAAATGACATGAAACTGTGAAATCATACTGTCCTGAGTCACTTTTTTGAAGAAAATCTTTGAAAGTATGTTTACTTTAAAAAATCCACGTTAGGACTCCTCTCAGCCTGAAACGTCTTTTAAGAGCATAAAAAGTGAAAATGCATCTCTAAGGCAGTAAAGTGCTGAAAGCAGCAGATATTCATGAAAATGACATGAAACTGTGAAATCAACTGTCCTGAGCCACTTTTTTGAAGAAAATCTTTGAAACTATGTTTACTTTCACAAAATCCACTTTTGGCCTCCTCTCATCCTGAAACGTCTTTTAAGAGCATAAAAAGTGAAAATGCATCTCTAAGTCAGCAAAGTGCTGAAAGCAGCAGATATTCATGGGAATGACATGAAACTGTGAAATCAACTGTCCTGAGCCACTTTTATGAAGAAAATCTTTGAAACTATGTTTACTTTCACAAAATCCACTTTTGGCCTCCTCTCATCCTGAAACGTCTTTTAAGAGCATAAAAAGTGAAAATGCATCTCTAAGGCAGTAAAGTGCTGAAAGCAGCAGGTTCTAATGAAAACACCATAAAACTGTGAAATCAACTGTCCTGAGTGACTTTTTTGAAGAAAATCTTTGAAACTATGTTTACTTTCACAAAATCCACTTTTGGCCTCCTCTCAGCCTGAAACGTCTTTTAAGAGCATAACAAGTGAAAATGCATATCTAAGGCAGTAAAGTGCTGAAAGCAGCAGGTTCCAATGAAAACACCATGAAACTGTGAAATTAACTGTCCTGAGTCACTTTTTTGAAGAAAATCTTTGAAACTATGTTTACTTTCACAAAATCCACTTTTGGCCTCCTCTCAGCCTGAAACGTCTTTTAAGAGCATAAAAAGTGAAAATGCATATCTAAGGCAGTAAAATGCTTAAAGCAGCAGGTTCTAATGAAAACAACATTAAACTGTGAAATCAACCGTCCTGAGCCATTTTTTTGAAGAAAATCTTTAAAACTATGTTTACTTTAAAAAATCCACGTAGGACTCCTCTCAGCCTGAAACGTCTTTTAAGAGCAAAAAAAGTGAAAATGCATCTCTAAGGCAGTAAAGTGCTGAAAGCAGCAGATATTCATGGAAATAACATGAAACTGTGAAATCAACTGTCCTGAGTCATATTTTTGAAGAAAATCTTTGAAACTATGTTTACTTTCACAAAATCCACTTTTGGCCTCCTCTCAGCCTGAAACGTCTTTTAAGAGCATAAAAAGTGAAAATGCATATCTAAGGCAGTAAAGTGCTGAAAGCAGCAGGTTCTAATGAAAACACCATGAAACTGTGAAATCAACTGTCCTGAGTCACTTTTTTGAAGAAAATCTTTGAAACTATGTTTACTTTCACAAAATCCACTTTTGGCCTCCTCTCAGCCTGAAACGTCTTTTAAGAGCATAAAAAGTGAAAATGCATCTCTAAGGCAGTAAAGTGCTGAAAGCAGCAGATATTCATGGAAATGACATGAAACTGTGAAATCAAACTGTCCTGAGTCACTTTTTTGAAGAAAATCTTTGAAACTATGTTTACTTTCACAAAATCCACTTTTGGCCTCCTCTCAGCCTGAAACGTCTTTTAAGAGCATAAAAAGTGAAAATGCATCTCTAAGGCAGTAAAGTGCTGAAAGCAGCAGATATTCATGGAAATGACATGAAACTGTGAAATCAAACTGACTTAGAGATGCATTTTCACTTTTTATGCTCTTAAAAGACGTTTCAGGCTGAGAGGAGGCCAAAAGTGGATTTTGTGAAAGTAAACATAGTTTCAAAGATTTTCTTCAAAAAAGTGACTCAGGACAGTTGATTTCACAGTTTCATGGTGTTTTCATTAGAACCTGCTGCTTTCAGCACTTTACTGCCT
This sequence comes from Leptoclinus maculatus, assembly GCA_032191485.1. Lineage (NCBI taxonomy): Eukaryota > Metazoa > Chordata > Actinopteri > Perciformes > Stichaeidae > Leptoclinus > Leptoclinus maculatus. The sequence goes on along the minus strand of JAVDOI010000095.1, from coordinate 541,865 downwards.
TAGAGATGCATTTTCACTTTTTTTGCTCTTAAAAGACGTTTCAGGCTGAGAGGAGGTCAAAAGTGGATTTTGTGAAAGTAAACATGTTTCAAAGATTTTCTTCAAAAAAGTGACTCAGGACAGTTTGATTTCACAGTTTCATGTCATTTCCATGAATATCTGCTGCTTTCAGCACTTTACTGCCTTATATATGCATTTTCACTTGTTATGCTCTTAAAAGACGTTTCGGTAGCATTATAATAACTACACACTATGAAGCATTAGTTAAGCATGAGTAAACACTTAATTCATCATTTATAAAGCATTGTTCCTTAATAATTCATTAGTATGCAGTTCATAACAACAGTTATAAATGTTTTATTCTTGATTAATAACCTTGTCTATTATGTGTTCTATTATTGTGTTTTCATACTTTATAAATGATGGATTCCCCATTTGTAAATGAAGTATTATATATTTTACAAACCAATTAAATATAGGGTTAACCCTAACCCTACCCCTAACCCCTAACCCTACCTAACCCTAACCCTAACCCAACCCTAACCCTAACCCTAACCCTAACCCCTAACCCTAACCCCAACCCTAACCCCTAACCCCAACCCTAACCCCTAACCCTAACCCTAACCCAACCCTAACCCTAACCCAACCTTAACCCTAACCCTAACCCTAACCCTAACCCTAACCCAACCCTAACCCAACCCTAACCCTAACCCTACCCAACCCTAACCCTAACCCTAACCCAACCCTAACCCTAACCCTAACCCAACCCTAACCCTAACCCTAACCCTAAGCCTAGATGATTAATAAGATAATTTATGAAGTGTTAGTAAATGATTAATAACTTATTTAGATGTACATTATTCATGCATTTATTTATTTATAATGATTTAGATATGCACTAATGGTTAGGGACTATGTTAATATTTGCTTTATAAATGCGTATTAATTCTGCAAGTCATGATTAATTAATGATTTATTAAGGTAGTTAGTAGTCATTAGTAAAGTATTTTGTGTGAGCTCATCTAAAGTGAGGACTATTTATGCCTTATAAAGCATTTATAAATGACATTGAAAGGCCAGCAGTGCCTCAAAACCCATAGTTTTTTAATAGAAAAGGCAAATAGACACAACACAAAGTGATCAAGAACATATCAATATTTATTGCAAGATGCAAACAATATACTGTTAAATACAAACCTCTCAGGCATTCATTCATGTAAGAAACAAACAGACATTCTCCTTCAGGCCACCTCATTCTGTCCCATTTCCGTTCTAATAAAGTTGTGAAATAAAGAAAGGAGGGTCAAATAAGCTCGGGGACAACATTCCAGCGAGGCAGTCTTGCGACTTTTACGCGCCGGGTCCTCGGCGTAGATCGGCATTTTTCGGAAAAATAAAGACTTCCTGGTAAATCTGTTAAACGCCATTCGATTGGCCACACCAGACACGTGCGCACAGAGCAAAAAAAACGAAAATTGACCAACCAGGAGCTCTACAATGGCGCAATACACACCAGCTATTGCACAATTCTCCCGTAGGTCGCCGGCCTGGAGAGGCTTTGGAGACGGTTCCAGCTCTCCAAAATGATTTCTAACTGCTGTATGTGATAGATTGTGCATGTAGAAGGATAAAGGAAGTTAAATATATAGTTATTTAGGTTGTAAAAGTACAATGGAACAGCTGGAGAGGCTGTTTCTCAAATGACGACCTTTCGTGACCTCTCGTACGTTTATGTCTCTAATTCTGGCATACTTGACTCAATTCACTCAAATTCTTTTTCTATTCACTACTGCTGTCGTTTGCTATGATGGTGGGTGGTTCTAGGCTTTACTGAGCCTCATTTAATATCGTATTATGAATAATAGTGCTTTTTCACCATACGAATTTGACATTTTCAAAGTGGAGCTGTGTTCCATCTTCATCTGCTATTAACCAGTAATATATACATAATATTTACTCTATTCATATGAGCAAACCATTCTTAGTGTTAATAACCCCTTGGAATTATTAAAAAATACCTTGTAGTTAGAGTGTGGGGCCCCTTCGTTCAGAACCGGAATTTGCGGAATTTGCGGGTGCAGGTTACCAGGTTACAAAGAGTTTTAACTGGCTAATTGATAAAATATTGTAATGTAGCCAAACAATCATCATATTGTAGGAGCGCAGGGATTAACCGAGTCGACAAGTGTCTCTTTTTGGCTGCTCACCTCTGTTGTCGTTTATTTCAACTCTCACAAACATTTCAAGCCGAACACTGCCATCACCTCCTTTAAACCCAACATGACGTCACATTCCCATGGCTATGCCACTCCCCCAGTCCTGCTGAATTATGTCCTCAAGTGCATACGCCCCCCCAGAATTCACCAAGTTAGGACGCAACTGTCGACTGAAAAAAGCAAGTGGCTGGCTCAATCGACCAGGAGCAGGAGCCAGGGCGGCCATCGGAGGAAGCTTCCGGGCCTTGTAGCGGTGTGCTGGAAGGGTAGGAGGACGCCCCCGCCGTGGGGGTTCGGCCACCCTGGACCAACCGGTACAGGTCCAGATGTGCTGGTTTCAGGCGATCCACCGATAGTTTCCCGCCAATGTTCACTTTGAAGGTTTTGTCCCCGGTCTCTAGTACACGAAACGGGCCCTCGTAGGGAGCTTTTATAGGGTCCATGGAGGCCGTCCTCGCGAATGAACACATATTCTTCTGCCTTAAGGCTGGACGGGATATGCGAATTTGGGAGGCCGTGTTGCGACGTAGGCACAGGTGTGAACACTGGCTTTTTCCAGGAGAGTGGCCCGCTGCTGTGTCGCAGACCAAGGGTCTGTGACCTTAGTGATGTTTATAAACACAGACTCAGACACACAGGCACATACACTCCTCTCCCTCTTTCTCTCTCTGTGTGTCTCTCTCTGTGTGTGTCTCTCTCTCATACAGTCATTCAGGTCTTAGAGGACTTTTTCCCCTCCACCCCTCCCCCCACCACACACACACACACACACACACACCATTTTAAAATAAAAGCCCCACAGAATGAATTCTAACTGAAATGCTAACTTCTACTACTACTGCTACTACAAATATCACTACTGCTGACAGTTTTTTTAAGCTACAGAAACCGTTCAAATATCAAAATGTTCAGCTTTCAGGAGAGGGGATATGACTTTCCATATCTTTAATCTTTAAACTTTGAATTATTAAGCTTTTAGCAATTTTTATTTAATGGGATGTCTATGGAGAAAATCTTCAAATCCTGTTAAACTTGAACTTTCAAAGCCTTCTTCTTCCTCATACTTTCAGCTACAGACACCAGTTTAAATGCTTTCAGGCTTCAACATTCTCTCTCTGTCTGTCTCTCTCTCTCTTTCTGTCTTTCTCTCTCTCTCTCTGTCTGTCTCTCTGACTCTCTCTTTCTGTCTGTCTGTCTGTCTCTCTCGCTGTGTGTCTCTCTCTGTGTGTCTCTCTCTCTGTGTGTTTCTCTCTCTCATACAGTCATTCAGGTCTTAGAGGACTTTTTCCCCTCCACCCCTCCCCCCACCACACGCACACACACACACCATTTTAAAATAAAAGCCCCACAGGATGAATTCTAACTGAAATGCTTGTGATGAAACCTGTCATTTAATAACCTTTTTATGTTCATCTAACATTATGATCCTGTCTCCTCTCCCCTTCTGCCCCCCCCCCCCCATACAACATTTCAAAATAAAAGCCCCACAGAATGAATTCTAACTGAAATGCTAACTTCTACTACTACTGCTACTACAAATACCACTACTGCTACAACTAGTACTTATTCTACTAATACTTCTACTCCTAATAATACTTATAATACAACTACAACTTCTACTACTACTACTACTACAAATATCACTACTGCTGACAGTTTTTTTAAGCTACAGAAACCGTTCAAATATCAAAATGTTCAGCTTTCAGGAGAGGGGATATGACTTTCCATATCTTTAATCTTTAAACTTTGAATTATTAAGCTTTTAGCAATTTTTATTTAATGGGATGTCTATGGAGAAAATCTTCAAATCCTGTTAAACTTGAACTTTCAAAGCCTTCTTATTCCTCATACTTTCAGCTACAGACACCAGTTTAAATGCTTTCAGGCTTCAACATTCTCTCTCTGTCTGTCTCTCTCTCTCTTTCTGTCTTTCTCTCTCTCTCTGTCTGTCTCTCTGACTCTCTCTTTCTGTCTGTCTGTCTGTCTGTCTGTCTGTCTGTCTGTCTCTCTCTGTCTGTCTCTCTCTCTGTGTGTCTCTCTCTCTGTGTGTCTCTCTCTCTGTGTGTTTCTCTCTCTCATACAGTCATTCAAGTCTTAGAGGACTTTTTCCCCTCCCCCCCACCACACACACACACACACCCCATTTTAA
>JAVDOI010000095.1:525000-532500 GCA_032191485.1 Leptoclinus maculatus | reverse complement strand
AGGCTGAGAGGAGGCCAAAAGTGGATTTTGTGAAAGTAAACATAGTTTCAAAGATTTTCTTCAAAAAAGTGACTCAGGACAGTTGATTTTCACAGTTTCATGGTGTTTTCATTAGAACCTGCTGCTTTCAGCACTTTACTGCCTTAGATATGCATTTTCACTTTTTATGCTCTTAAAAGACGTTTCAGGCTGAGAGGAGGCCAAAAGTAGATTTTGTGAAAGTAAACATAGTTTCAAAGATTTTCTTCAAAAAAGTGACTCAGGACAGTTGATTTCACAGTGTCATGGTGTTTTCATTAGAACCTGCTGCTTTCAGCACTTTACTGCCTTAGATATGCATTTTCACTTTTTATGCTCTTAAAAGACGTTTCAGGCTGAGAGGAGGCCAAAAGTGGATTTTGTGAAAGTAAACATGTTTCAAAGATTTTCTTCAAAAAAGTGACTCAGGACAGTTGATTTCACAGTTTCATGGTGTTTTCATTAGAACCTGCTGCTTTCAGCACTTCACTGCCTTAGAAATGCATTTCCACTTTTTATGCTCTTAAAAGACGTTTCAGGCTGAGAGGATGCCAAAAGTGGATTTTGTGAAAGTAGACATAGTTTCAAAGATTTTCTTCAAAAAAGTCACTCAGGACAGTTGAATTCACAGTTTCATGTCATTTCCATGAATATCTTCTGCTTTCAGCACTTTGCTGACTTAGAGATGCATTTTCACTTTTTATGCTCTTAAAAGACGTTTCAGGCTGAGAGGAGGCCAAAAGTGGATTTTGTGAAAGCAAACATAGTTTCGAAGATTTTCTTCAAAAAAGTGGCTCAGGACAGTTGATTTCACAGTTTCATGTCATTTTCATGAATATCTGCTGTTTTCAGAACTTTACTGCCTAAAGATTTATTTTCACTTTTTATGCTCTTCAAATAAGTTTCAGGCTGGGAAGAGGCCAAAAGTGGATTTTGTGAAAGTAATCTAGTTTCGAAGATTTTCTTCAAAAAAGTGACTCAGGACAGTTGATTTTCACAGTTTCATGGTGTTTTCATTAGAACCTGCTGCTTTCAGCACTTTACTGCCTTAGATATGCATTTTCACTTTTTATGCTCTTAAAAGAAGTTTCAGGCTGGAAAGAGGCCAAAAGTGGATTTTGTGAAAGCAAACATAGTTTCGAAGATTTTCTTCAGAAATGTGGCTCAGGACAGTTGATTTCACAGTTTCATGTCATTTTCATGAATATCTGCTGCTTTCAGAACTTTACTGCCTAAAGTTTTATTTTCACTTTTTATGCTCTTAAAAGAAGTTTCAGGCTGGGAAGAGGCCAAAAGTGGATTTTGTGAAAGCAAACATAGTTTCGAAGATTTTCTTCAGAAAAGTGGCTCAGGTCAGTTGATTTCACAGTTTCATGTCATTTTCATGAATATCTGCTGTTTTCAGAACTTTACTGCCTACAGATTTATTTTCAGTTTTTAAGCTCATGAAATAATTTTTAGCCTGGGAAGAGGCCAAAAGTGGATTTTGTGAAAGTAATCTAGTTTCGAAGATTTTCTTCAAAAAAGTGGCTCAGGACAGTTGATTTCACAGTTTCATGTCATTTCCATGAATATCTGCTGCTTTCAGCACTTTACTGCCTTAGATAAGCATTTTCACTTTTTATGCTCTTAAAAGACGTTTCAGGCTGAGAGGAGGCCAAAAGTGGATTTTGTGAAAGTAAACATAGTGTCAAAGATTTTCTTCAAAAAAGTGACTCAGGACAGTTGATTTCACAGTTTCATGTCATTTCCATGAATATCTTCTGCTTTCAGCACTTTGCTGACTTAGAGATGCATTTTCACTTTTTATGCTCTTAAAAGACGTTTCAGGCTGAGAGGAGGCCAAAAGTGGATTTTGTGAAAGTAAACATAGTTTCAAAGATTTTCTTCAAAAAAGTGACTCAGGACAGTTGATTTTCACAGTTTCATGGTGTTTTCATTAGAACCTGCTGCTTTCAGCACTTTACTGCCTTAGATATGCATTTTCACTTTTTATGCTCTTAAAAGACGTTTCAGGCTGAGAGGAGGCCAAAAGTAGATTTTGTGAAAGTAAACATAGTTTCAAAGATTTTCTTCAAAAAAGTGACTCAGGACAGTTGATTTCACAGTGTCATGGTGTTTTCATTAGAACCTGCTGCTTTCAGCACTTTACTGCCTTAGATATGCATTTTCACTTTTTATGCTCTTAAAAGACGTTTCAGGCTGAGAGGAGGCCAAAAGTGGATTTTGTGAAAGTAAACATGTTTCAAAGATTTTCTTCAAAAAAGTGACTCAGGACAGTTGATTTCACAGTTTCATGGTGTTTTCATTAGAACCTGCTGCTTTCAGCACTTCACTGCCTTAGAAATGCATTTCCACTTTTTATGCTCTTAAAAGACGTTTCAGGCTGAGAGGATGCCAAAAGTGGATTTTGTGAAAGTAGACATAGTTTCAAAGATTTTCTTCAAAAAAGTCACTCAGGACAGTTGAATTCACAGTTTCATGTCATTTCCATGAATATCTTCTGCTTTCAGCACTTTGCTGACTTAGAGATGCATTTTCACTTTTTATGCTCTTAAAAGACGTTTCAGGCTGAGAGGAGGCCAAAAGTGGATTTTGTGAAAGCAAACATAGTTTCGAAGATTTTCTTCAAAAAAGTGGCTCAGGACAGTTGATTTCACAGTTTCATGTCATTTTCATGAATATCTGCTGTTTTCAGAACTTTACTGCCTAAAGATTTATTTTCACTTTTTATGCTCTTCAAATAAGTTTCAGGCTGGGAAGAGGCCAAAAGTGGATTTTGTGAAAGTAATCTAGTTTCGAAGATTTTCTTCAAAAAAGTGACTCAGGACAGTTGATTTTCACAGTTTCATGGTGTTTTCATTAGAACCTGCTGCTTTCAGCACTTTACTGCCTTAGATATGCATTTTCACTTTTTATGCTCTTAAAAGAAGTTTCAGGCTGGAAAGAGGCCAAAAGTGGATTTTGTGAAAGCAAACATAGTTTCGAAGATTTTCTTCAGAAATGTGGCTCAGGACAGTTGATTTCACAGTTTCATGTCATTTTCATGAATATCTGCTGCTTTCAGAACTTTACTGCCTAAAGTTTTATTTTCACTTTTTATGCTCTTAAAAGAAGTTTCAGGCTGGGAAGAGGCCAAAAGTGGATTTTGTGAAAGCAAACATAGTTTCGAAGATTTTCTTCAGAAAAGTGGCTCAGGTCAGTTGATTTCACAGTTTCATGTCATTTTCATGAATATCTGCTGTTTTCAGAACTTTACTGCCTACAGATTTATTTTCAGTTTTTAAGCTCATGAAATAATTTTTAGCCTGGGAAGAGGCCAAAAGTGGATTTTGTGAAAGTAATCTAGTTTCGAAGATTTTCTTCAAAAAAGTGGCTCAGGACAGTTGATTTCACAGTTTCATGTCATTTTCATGAATATCTGCTGTTTTCAGAACTTTACTGCCTAAAGATTTATTTTCACTTTTTAAGCTCATGAAATAATTTTTAGCCAAAAGTGGATTTTGTGAAAGTAATCTAGTTTCGAAGATTTTCTTCAAAAAAGTGGCTCAGGACAGTTGATTTCACAGTTTCATGTCATTTTCATGAATATCTGCTGTTTTCAGAACTTTACTGCCTAAAGATTTATTTTCACTTTTTATGCTCTTTAAAAGAAGTTTCAGGCTGGAAAGAGGCCAAAAATGGATTTTGTGAAAGCAAACATAGTTTCGAAGATTTTCTTAAAAAAAGTGACTCAGGACAGTTGATTTCACAGTTTCATGTCATCTTCATGAATATCTGCTGCTTTCAGCACTTTACTGCCTTAGATATGCATTTCACTTTGTATGCTCTTAAAAGACGTTTCGGTAGCACTTTATAATAACTACACACTATGAAGCATTAGTTAAGCATGAGTAAACACTTAATTCATCATTTATAAAGCATTGTTCCTACATTAATAATTCATTAGTATGCAGTTCATAACAACAGTTATAAATGTTTTATTCTTGATTAATAAGCTTGTCTATTATGTGTTCTATTATTGTGTTTTCATACTTTATAAATGATGGATTCCCCATTTGTAAATGAAGTATTATATATTTTACAAACCAATTAAATATAGGGTTAACCCTAACCCTAACCCCTTACCCTAACCCTTACCCTAACCCTAACCCAACCCTAACCCTAACCCTAACCCCTAACCCTAACCATAACCCAACCCTAACCCTAACCCTAACCCGTAACCCTAACCCTAACCCTAACCCAACCCTAACCCTAACCCTAACCCTAACCCTAAACCCAACCCTAACCCTAAACCCAACCCTAACACTAACCCTAACCCCTAACTCTAACCCCAACCCTAACCCTAACCCTAACCCTAACCCAACCCTAACCCCTAACCCTAACCCTAACCCTAACCCAACCCTAACCCTAACCCTAACCCTAACCCAACCCTAACCCTAACCCTAACCCTAGATGATTAATAAGATAATTTATAAAGTCTTAGTAAATGATTAATAACTTATTTAGATGTACATTATTCATGCATTTACATATATATAATGATTTAGATATGCACTAATGGTTAGGGACTATGTTAATATATGCTTTATAAATGCGTATTAATACTGCAAGTCATGATTAATTAATGATTTATTAAGGTAGTTAGTAGTCATAAGTAAAGTATTTTGTGTGAGCTCATCTAAAGTGAGGACTATTTATGCCTTATAAAGCATTTATAAATGACATTGAAAGGCCAGCAGTGCCTCAAAACCCATAGTTTTTTAACAGAAAAGGCAAATAGACACAACACAAAGTGATCAAGAACATATCAATATTTATTGCAAGATGCAAACAATATACTGTTAAATACAAACCTCTCAGGCATTCATTCATGTAAGAAACAAACAGACATTCTCCTTCAGGCCACCTCATTCTGTCCCATTTCCGTTCTAATAAAGTTGTGAAATAAAGAAAGGGGGGTCAAATAAGCTCGGGGACAACATTCCAGCGAGGCAGTCTCGCGACTTTTACGCGCCAGGTCCTCGGCGTAGATCGGCATTTTTCGGAAAACTAAAGACTTCCTGGTAAATCTGTTAACGCCATTCGATTGGCCACACCAGACACGTGCGCACAGAGCAAAAAAAAACGAAAATTGACCAACCAGGAGCTCTACAATGGCGCAATACACACCAGCTATTGCACAATTCTCCCGTAGGTCGCCGGCCTGGAGAGGCTTTGGAGACGGTTCCAGCTCTCCAAAATGATTTCTAACTGCTGTATGTGATAGATTGTGCATGTAGAAGGATAAAGGAAGTTAAATATATAGTTATTTAGGTTGTAAAAGTACAATGGAACAGCTGGAGAGGCTGTTTCTCAAATGACGACCTTTCGTGACCTCTCGTACGTTTATGTCTCTAATTCTGGCATACTTGACTCAATTCACTCAAATTCTTTTTCTATTCACTACTGCTGTCGTTTGCTATGATGGTGGGTGGTTCTAGGCTTTACTGAGCCTCATTTAATATCGTATTATGAATAATAGTGCTTTTTCACCATACGAATTTGACATTTTCAAAGTGGAGCTGTGTTCCATCTTCATCTGCTATTAACCAGTAATATATACATAATATTTACTCTATTCATATGAGCAAACCATTCTTAGTGTTAATAACCCCTTGGAATTATTAAAAAATACCTTGTAGTTAGAGTGTGGGGCCCCTTCGTTCAGAACCGGAATTTGCGGAATTTGCGGGTGCAGGTTACCAGGTTACAAAGAGTTTTAACTGGCTAATTGATAAAATATTGTAATGTAGCCAAACAATCATCATATTGTAGGAGCGCAGGGATTAACCGAGTCGACAAGTGTCTCTTTTTGGCTGCTCACCTCTGTTGTCGTTTATTTCAACTCTCACAAACATTTCAAGCCGAACACTGCCATCACCTCCTTTAAACCCAACATGACGTCACATTCCCATGGCTATGCCACTCCCCCAGTCCTGCTGAATTATGTCCTCAAGTGCATACGCCCCCCCCAGAATTCACCAAGTTAGGACGCAACTGTCGACTGAAAAAAGCAAGTGGCTGGCTCAATCGACCAGGAGCAGGAGCCAGGGCGGCCATCGGAGGAAGCTTCCGGGCCTTGTAGCGGTGTGCTGGAAGGGTAGGAGGACGCCCCCGCCGTGGGGGTTCGGCCACCCTGGACCAACCGGTACAGGTCCAGATGTGCTGGTTTCAGGCGATCCACCGATAGTTTCCCGCCAATGTTCACTTTGAAGGTTTTGTCCCCGGTCTCTAGTACACGAAACGGGCCCTCGTAGGGAGCTTTTATAGGGTCCATGGAGGCCGTCCTCGCGAATGAACACATATTCTTCTGCCTTAAGGCTGGACGGGATATGCGAATTTGGGAGGCCGTGTTGCGACGTAGGCACAGGTGTGAACACTGGCTTTTTCCAGGAGAGTGGCCCGCTGCTGTGTCGCAGACCAAGGGTCTGTGACCTTAGTGATGTTTATAAACACAGACTCAGACACACAGGCACATACACTCCTCTCCCTCTTTCTCTCTCTGTGTGTCTCTCTCTGTGTGTGTCTCTCTCTCATACAGTCATTCAGGTCTTAGAGGACTTTTTCCCCTCCACCCCTCCCCCCACCACACACACACACACACACACACCATTTTAAAATAAAAGCCCCACAGAATGAATTCTAACTGAAATGCTAACTTCTACTACTACTGCTACTACAAATATCACTACTGCTGACAGTTTTTTTAAGCTACAGAAACCGTTCAAATATCAAAATGTTCAGCTTTCAGGAGAGGGGATATGACTTTCCATATCTTTAATCTTTAAACTTTGAATTATTAAGCTTTTAGCAATTTTTATTTAATGGGATGTCTATGGAGAAAATCTTCAAATCCTGTTAAACTTGAACTTTCAAAGCCTTCTTCTTCCTCATACTTTCAGCTACAGACACCAGTTTAAATGCTTTCAGGCTTCAACATTCTCTCTCTGTCTGTCTCTCTCTCTCTTTCTGTCTTTCTCTCTCTCTCTCTGTCTGTCTCTCTGACTCTCTCTTTCTGTCTGTCTGTCTGTCTCTCTCGCTGTGTGTCTCTCTCTGTGTGTCTCTCTCTCTGTGTGTTTCTCTCTCTCATACAGTCATTCAGGTCTTAGAGGACTTTTTCCCCTCCACCCCTCCCCCCACCACACGCACACACACACACCATTTTAAAATAAAAGCCCCACAGGATGAATTCTAACTGAAATGCTTGTGATGAAACCTGTCATTTAATAACCTTTTTATGTTCATCTAACATTATGATCCTGTCTCCTCTCCCCTTCTGCCCCCCCCCCCATACAACATTTCAAAATAAAAGCCCCACAGAATGAATTCTAACTGAAATGCTAACTTCTACTACTACTGCTACTACAAATACCACTACTGCTACAACTAGTACTTATTCTACTAATACTTCTACTCCTAATAATACTTATAATACAACTA
>JAVDOI010000095.1:517500-520000 GCA_032191485.1 Leptoclinus maculatus | reverse complement strand
GATTTATTTTCACTTTTTAAGCTCATGAAATAATTTTTAGCCAAAAGTGGATTTTGTGAAAGTAATCTAGTTTCGAAGATTTTCAACAAAAAAGTGGCTCAGGACAGTTGATTTCACAGTTTCATGTCATTTTCATGAATATCTGCTGTTTTCAGAACTTTACTGCCTAAAGATTTATTTTCACTTTTTATGCTCTTTAAAAGAAGTTTCAGGCTGGAAAGAGGCCAAAAGTGGATTTTGTGAAAGCAAACATAGTTTCGAAGATTTTCTTAAAAAAAGTGACTCAGGACAGTTGATTTCACAGTTTCATGTCATCTTCATGAATATCTGCTGCTTTCAGCACTTTAACTGCCTTAGATATGCATTTTCACTTTGTATGCTCTTAAAAGACGTTTCGGTAGCACTTTATAATAACTACACACTATGAAGCATTAGTTAAGCATGAGTAAACACTTAATTCATCATTTATAAAGCATTGTTCCTACATTAATAATTCATTAGTATGCAGTTCATAACAACAGTTATAAATGTTTTATTCTTGATTAATAAGCTTGTCTATTATGTGTTCTATTATTGTGTTTTCATACTTCATAAATGATGGATTCCCCATTTGTAAATGAAGTATTATATATTTTACAAACCAATTAAATATAGGGTTAACCCTAACCCTAACCCCTTACCCTAACCCTTACCCTAACCCTAACCCAACCCTAACCCTAACCCCTAACCCTAACCATAACCCAACCCTAACCCTAACCTGTAACCCTAACCCTAACCCTAACCCAACCCTAACCCTAACCCTAACCCTAACCCTAAACCCAACCCTAACCCTAAACCCAACCCTAACCCTAACCCTAACCCCTAACTCTAACCCCAACCCCAACCCTAACCCTAACCCTAACCCTAACCCAACCCTAACCCCTAACCCCTAACCCTAACCCTAACCCAACCCTAACCCTAACCCTAACCCAACCCTAACCCTAACCCTAACCCAACCCTAACCCTAACCCTAACCCTAGATGATTAATAAGATAATTTATAAAGTCTTAGTAAATGATTAATAACTTATTTAGATGTACATTATTCATGCATTTATATATATATAATGATTTAGATATGCACTAATGGTTAGGGACTATGTTAATATATGCTTTATTAATGCGTATTAATACTGCAAGTCATGAATAATTAATGATTTATTAAGGTAGTTAGTAGTCATAAGTAAAGTATTTTGTGTGAGCTCATCTAAAGTGAGGACTATTTATGCCTTATAAAGCATTTATAAATGACATTGAAAGGCCAGCAGTGCCTCAAAACCCATAGTTTTTTAACAGAAAAGGCAAATAGACACAACACAAAGTGATCAAGAACATATCAATATTTATTGCAAGATGCAAACAATATACTGTTAAATACAAACCTCTCAGGCATTCATTCATGTAAGAAACAAACAGACATTCTCCTTCAGGCCACCTCATTCTGTCCCATTTCCGTTCTAATAAAGTTGTGAAATAAAGAAAGGGGGGTCAAATAAGCTCGGGGACAACATTCCAGCGAGGCAGTCTCGCGACTTTTACGCGCCAGGTCCTCGGCGTAGATCGGCATTTTTCGGAAAACTAAAGACTTCCTGGTAAATCTGTTAACGCCATTCGATTGGCCACACCAGACACGTGCGCACAGAGCAAAAAAAACGAAAATTGACCAACCAGGACCAACCAATGGCGCAATACACACCAGCTATTGCACAATTCTCCCGTAGGTCGCCGGCCTGGAGAGGCTTTGGAGACGGTTCCAGCTCTCCAAAATGATTTCTAACTGCTGTATGTGATAGATTGTGCATGTAGAAGGATAAAGGAAGTTAAATATATAGTTATTTAGGTTGTAAAAGTACAATGGAACAGCTGGAGAGGCTGTTTCTCAAATGACGACCTTTCGTGACCTCTCGTACGTTTATGTCTCTAATTCTGGCATACTTGACTCAATTCCCTCAAATTCTTTTTCTATTCACTACTGCTGTCGTTTGCTATGATGGTGGGTGGTTCTAGGCTTTACTGAGCCTCATTTAATATCGTATTATGAATAATAGTGCTTTTTCACCATACGAATTTGACATTTTCAAAGTGGAGCTGTGTTCCATCTTCATCTGCTATTAACCAGTAATATATACATAATATTTACTCTATTCATATGAGCAAACCATTCTTAGTGTTAATAACCCCTTGGAATTATTAAAAAATACCTTGTAGTTAGAGTGTGGGGCCCCTTCGTTCAGAACCGGAATTTGCGGAATTTGCGGGTGCAGGTTACCAGGTTACAAAGAGTTTTAACTGGCTAATTGATAAAATATTGTAATGTAGCCAAACAATCATCATATTGTAGGAGCGCAGGGATTAACCGAGTCGACAAGTGTCTCTTTTTGGCTGCTCACCTCTGTTGTCGTTTATTTCAACTCTCACAAACATTTCAAGCCGAACACTGCCATCACCTCCTTTAAACCCAA